>JAOVYW010005357.1:0-12343 GCA_025775045.1 Hiodon tergisus
TATATATATAAACAAATGAATAAATAAAAACACCTATTCAGCATACATATATAACAAATCATTATTTCCTCTTATTTAGAGTTAGCTGTGTTTCATGTAGCTTATGATTTAACTTTTGGCTTTTTACTATGCTATACCGGATTACCACATATCTTTAGATTGTATACATTTTACATTTGCTTTTACTTATTTGCTGATGCTTTTATTCAAGGAAACGTTCAAGGCAGGTAAAGCAAGAGACATGGTTTAAACAGAAAAAGATAAATGAAAAAAGAACAGATACAGTAGCAAATGTATGCAGTTACGTAGTGTTCTAGTAACGATAGCCATTTAAACATGCAACAAGTCAACAAGGATAGGTACTAAATAATAGAAAATGGATGGAAAACGTTTTGATCAGGGTGATACGTCTGGGTATTTGGAGCTGAGGTACAGTCAGAAAGGTTGGGATTTATGAATTATTAATTAAACGGTACGAGCAAGCAATCTGTTACAAATGTAGGCATAAACTGTAAAACATTTAAGAAGTTTTACTATTTATTTCATTGCAGAGCACAACTGTGTGAATTGGTCAGTGTTAAAATGTGTGACATTAAAGATATGGGGGGGGGGGGGTTGCTGGGGGAAGGGAAAGTTTCCCTCCGACCTGAAAACCCTTGGGCTTGCCCTGACTAACAATGACTGGACATTTCAGTTTTGCTTAATGCAACAATCCCCTGTGATAGGCACATACGACTATCTGTGTGTTTGTCCAGGAATGCAGTCTTCTTTATGTAGGCTGCTAACTTTAGTTATTTATATGGTGGTTGTAAGATTATTACCTGTTATATAGTATTACTTTTTTGTGGCCAGACAGCAGGTGCCTATCCTGTCTGAGGAGAGAGTTCCTTATTGTCATGTAGGACTGTGTTTTGGACACGTGAAGTAACAATGCCTCCTGAAGTAGCAAAACTGAGTTTTGTTAAATGATAAATATGAATGCATAAATTGAGTATGTTTAATATGGGGAACTTCCTTCTAATGTGAAATTAATATCTCCATTTAGATTTACAAATTGGTTCACTACCTGTTCAAGAACATAAGTTACTATTATTTGGAACAAAACAGATCTTTCAAAGCCTGATGCTTGTGTCAGTGTTTACTGGTTGTTTACAATTAGCAAATTGCCTGTTTGAAAAGTGGGATACTCCTGTATAGTTTTGACTGATTTACAACTGAATGCAAATAGTGACCGCACATTTACACTGAACCATACGTGCAAGTGACCACTCTTCTTTGACTGTAGTGTTTTTCTCTTTCTGGCAGATGACACTAGTTATATATTCTGACACACAAGCTACTCCCACCGAGGGCTGCAGACTATTTAGAATTGCAGAGTCCCTATTGCCCGATGAGATCTGCCCACAGCTGTGTCATACCATATTAGCCCATTGCCCACACAGTTGACATTTGGTTTAAGTCGACTTGATGTCCCATTGGCTGTTTTACAGTAGCAAGTTTCAAGAAAGGATTCTAACACATTTCAGTTTATTATTTCTACAACAAATTCAATACAGTGAAAATACCCTTTTAAAGTAGTTTGATTTGATATTAAATCCACTATGCTTTTGTATAACTTCTTTAATATAGTTGCAACAATTTTTTCTTTGTTTAATTGAATAAACATTTTTCTTTACTTGGAAAAAATCAATCACAAAGGAGATGACTCCCTTGATCAATGTTACTGGGAATATCCTAAAGGTGCATGGCCAGGCACAAGTACAACCATGAATCCTTTCACTTCTGGGAGTTCATAAATAGCAAATGTCTTTCTTCTCTTGAGGAGTTTTGTAATGAACCACAGATAACATTGCCCATTTTATTTAAAAACATCCTGCAGGGAAAAATTTAAGTAAATGGTGTGTTATACGTTTGACAGATGCATAATCATCACTCATTCTTCCTTATAACTATGATACTTGATATGCAAATAGAAAAACATTAAAACTTTTTCATTTCATTTTTTTTATGGACTTGGAAATGTGGAACACAAGAGACACCATACACAGGTTCTGTCTTGTTCTCTGCTGTGGCAGGGGAAACATCAGGCCCACTAATGAATGAGGAAGTTAACATTGTTCTCAACTGAAATGTTTAAATAGAGGCATTTTAAAAGGCATTTAAATGCATTTTGCAGAAAAGTCATTTTTTGGCATCTCCAGCTTTTTGGCATCTCCCAGCATTTTATTGCCATTCAGGATGAGTTAAGCACATCTGAGATGTGTTGGAAGATGTGATATTAGAACATAATATTTTTTTGGTGGCTTGTCCTTGTAAAGGCCTTGAGGCTGTGTGGGGTGCTCCACAGTTGTGCGCTGTAAACGCCAAGGCCAGGGAGTTCCAGCGGCTCAGCCCAGGCATTGGAGAGCACGGGGGCTGGCAGGGAGATTGACGAGGGGCCACCGTTCGTTCAGGCAGAGCCACAGCGAGCCATGATACCGTCTCATCCATGTGTCAACAGCTAACAGACCCAAGTAAAGAACAAATCAGTATCATTTTGGATAACACACATAAATTCTAAAAACTGCATCTCAAGATGAAACTATGTGCATGTTAAAGACCTGGTTTTGGTCTAATTTCTAAGTAGCCAGAAGCCTCTGGCCAGAAGCGAGATTCTAAAAGGTAGTTATTCATTTACCGTCAGAGAAGGAGGCATGTTTCTCATCGGTGCAGGGTGAAAGGTTGTCCTACTGTAAGAGTTGCTTAATACATTTTTTTTTTAAACTAATGATTGGAAAAGGATAAAACCTGAAGTGCACGTGAATTTATCATATTTATATATCGACCCAGGGAGTTGGGATTTGGGGCATTTGGACAAAATGTGCTGGAAGGACACTTTTTTTTACTATTTTAATGCGCTCCCAACCGTTATGTCGTTAACCTCCTGGCAGAGTCTGGGATTGTTATAGTCAGTTTCCTGCTCTGCACTGAGAACTTTAATTCCTTAATTTCCTTTCAAACACATTTGTTACGTAATGGATGGAAAATCTGCGTTGCTGTTATTGCGTCTTGGAAAAGTTCTCAGAATTCAGATTCTTATCTTTCTGCCACAAATATGACATGCACTGTTATACAAACAAGTGTGTTCGCCAAGTATAGGCTTTCAATTTGGCAGTGGGATAAATCTTAGAAATTATGGTAAAAAATAAAAATCCAGCCGGAAATAAGTTTTTCTTTCTTTCGAGTGCTGCGATTGGGTTATAGCAGTGTTTGAGATTACATTTCTCTTCCGTAATCAGTGTGGAGAGATTGATAGAATTAGGTTGTACAGGACAATAAAGAGACCCCTGCGGAACTCAAGTTTAGTTGAGTCTAAATCTCTCTCTTGCTAGCAGTGTAAATGACAAATCACCCCAGATTAGAGGCTCATGTTTAAGGAGGAACGCAAGTGGCTGTTTAACACACGATAAGGGATGTGTCTAAGTAGGTAGACGAGTCAAGGGATGTGCCACCTAAATTCGAGGGAACAACTGACCCCTAAAGTGTCAAGAAAAACCAATAGGAGGTTCTTACTCTGTAGATATCCTTGCTGTCACTCTAAACTGGGAATGATATTCACCATTTTTTGTTTCTTTTTACAGTCCCCGAACAATTCTCAAAACGTTAAATGAAAAACAGAAATGAAATAATACCAAAATATATGCAACTAATTGGTATCTATTGTAGTAAATCCTTACTATATATTAAATACCCTTTCTGCTCATTCTGGTTTTTACATTTCCTCTCACTTAATATTGGTTTCCCAATAATCTTGTGAAACTAAAGCTTTGTGTATCTATATGCATATTCCCACACCTCTCTTAAACATTTCTAGAACATTCTGCGTGGCACCCGTGGGGTCAACTGTAACATGATGCCTTTGTCAGAGAGTAACTCTCTACTCATGTTCACAATGTGTAAATCAGACACGTTAATTTGGCGCAAAGTTGAGTGCAAGTATTGTTAGTGTGATAACAAGCTTTTAGCAGCCTTCTGGTTAACTATAAAGCTTAAGCTATTCTTTTGATTAAAAAACAAAACAAACAACTTTTTAGTCTTAATCTTCAGATCATTTTGTTTTGATGTGCGTCAGCAAAACAAAAAAAAGTCAGAGTTTCAGCTCAAAGACATCTCATTCCATTTTGTGCCATAGAAATTGCGATTCTTACTGGGTTATTTACACTAGCTGTGAATCAGTAAGCCAGAGGAAATCCACCTCGGTGGCAGTGTTGTGAAGATTTAGTACCTTCATTTGATGCACAGGCTATTTTGGTGTGACCTAGATCCTTCAGATAGATGCTAGTCAGTCAATAATATGAGGCAAAAGTGTAGAAAGGAGAGGGCTGAGGTTATAACATATAGAGTATATTTGTTCAGAAGAAGTTCTTGGTGATTTCCCCATGAAGATAAGAAAGAAGCTATTATAATGACACAGGTGTTCATTTATCTGACGGGCTAACATTCCCCACAGCTGGAAATTGGATGTAAAAATGTCTCAGCAATACCAATTGTGCAGCAGTTCTGCTAAGACTTTAAGAAAAAGTAAATGAAATAAGGGATAGATAGCAAAGAGATAGCAGAGATTGAAAGCTGATGTTAATGGACTGAGGTATCCGTAAATTACTCTGTGTGGCATTTACTAGCTCAGTTCAAAGGCTTCAGCTTTGACCCGTAAAATTAGCTGACGTTTCGAGGAACAAGGACCCCCTGCCGTTAAGGTGTATTGTACATTAACCCCCAGAGCGGTAATTCAGTGAAGTGTCTGAACAACGAGTAAAGCCCACCTGCTGTGTACTGAGACAATAGCAGCTGTATTTCAACACCCGGTGCCCTCCCGTCTGCTACCTGACCTGATTTCGGTTGGGTGCTGGTGACACAAGGAAGCGAATTGCACCTCGAAGTAAAGAACACAAGGCAGCGTGAGTGACTTAGTCATCTCTGGCCATCACATGTTTAGTCAAATCGAAAAGAAAGCTATTTAAGGAATGAGATACCGGTTATTTCCCCCCGGAGTTTTACAAGTCAATTTATAAATAAATGAAAAATGATGAAACTATGGACATTTTATTGAAATTTGATATCTGTAGTTGGGTTTCATATTTTGTCCCGTAATTTATATGCATCTGTATGAATTAATGTTTATTTCTGTGAAGTCAGTATTTCTTGTAGTAAATTATCAAATTGTTAAATATATCAATGGAACTGCACCTCAGCAGACCCAAAAAGAGGAATGAAAACAGAAGTGAAACAATGGTTATTAATGGTTGCCATAATTGGTTTATTAGTATTGTGTCTTTTTGCTAATGTTTTCAAACCCACAGAGAGACTAGTCAAACAGAATTCCACCAGATTTTTTATTTAGTTGTTGTTTACTGTGAGAGGAGGCTAAATCACAGGTTGAGAAGGTTAAGGGTTACATTGCTAAGATACAATATCATGAAGGCAACTCCCTGGATATGGCTGTGCATATTGAATTTTGGCATGCAGCGTCCTGAAAAATGAAAATTCCATTCACAAACACCTGGATTCAGCCTGTATGAGTTGAGTGATTGGCAGTTTGACAGCTTATAAACCGTGTACGGACTATACCTGCTATATAGCACAGTAACATAGATTGCCAGTTCCTTTCCATAAAAGAAGGTGTCACTATTAAAATTCAAGATGCAAAGTAACAGTAACTGAATACAGTGGGAATTGTAAGTATTAGAATTACTATACATCAGTTAAATCCTGTCATTTTTCAGAGAACTATAGCAAGGGGAACATCTGATAGAAAATGCATTCCTGCATTACATACTCAGAACAGCATTGTATATCAATGTATCTTTTCAGAATAAATTAGCACTCAAGCACAACTGTGGAGAGGGTGGTGGCGGACTCCTGAATACTGCTGGCTCATTCCAACCCTGGGGGGCCAGAAATCAAATGAGTGTGCCCTTGCTGTAGGGCACTGGAGGGGGTGGGTGTGGGTGCAGACAGCTGAACCACAAAAGAGTAGTAGAGGGAGTCTGCAGGGGTGTATAGAAGAATTAGGAATTGGTTTGTCAGGTGTGCATGCAGGGTATATAACTAGTCAGTTGTTGCTTTATTCTAACAAAATCTAAATGGACTGAGTTTGGGCAACTAGTACATATGTAAATCAGAAGTACCTTCTGAAATTAGGAATTTCTGTATAGTTGAAAGTGATAATTGACAGTTTTGCAGTTCTGACAAATTGTTCGAATTCATTAATTTGAAGTTGAGACCCTCTCTTGAGTATATGCAGTACTTTGTAGTTGGCTAAGACAGTGTACTATATACCCAAAGGTTAACAGAGAGCAGGAAAGGAGAATTGAGCCAAGGGTTCAGGGTTTCAGATTATTGACCAGGCGAGTGAAAGAGTTCTGGAACTGTTGGAGAGTTGCAGCAGTTCAAGCATTAGAGTGTCAGGAGCGGCAGGTGGGTGGAGTAGGTGGTGAGGAATGGGAGTGCTCCCTTTGGCCGCCAGCCACAGAGAGCCAGCTGGCAGGGGGCAGTGACGCCATGATGTGGGAGAAGGGGGTGAAGAAGTCGAGAGTCACTCCATCATTTGTGGAGCTTCTTGAGGTGTGAACGGTGAACAGATTCCAGAAAAGAGAGTGAGGTCCTGCATTTCTGGGGACTCAGATAATACAGAGGCGAGTGGGCTGTGTGTCCGTGTGGGAGCATCCAGCAAGAGACATGCTAAGATGTCTGGGCAATACCTCCTTTTACTGTATTTTGTATTTTACTGTATTACTGAGTTAGAAAGTAAAGTAATTTTAAACTATTAAATATAAATGTGCAACAGATAAACATACAAAAAAAATTATGTGCAAATCAGCCATATTAATATTAAATAATTAAGTATCAGTACATTTTGAGTACATTTTGCTCAGTTTGCTGAACATGTCTATTTTGTTTGCCGATTAAATAGAAATATTTAGATGAGCAAAATCAGAGGAATTTATTTTTTATTTATTTTTAAACAATTGTTTTGTCCATTTTCCTTTCGTTTATGCAAATGGAGATCCCTATTATTTGTTTTTAAGGTCAAGTTGATTTAATTCAAGCTTCACATGTCTTACAACCTAGTATTTGAGAACATTGGGAGTAGATTAGTATTAAGATGAAAATCTGGAAACCTGGCTGTTATATAACTCTTGAAACATCATGTGGGAGACCATTATTCATGTCTTAATTTTTGTTTCCAACTGATTAGTAAAAGCAATGAATCAGTCTAAAACTGACTATACCTAACAATATTCCGATGAGCTCAGTTTCTTTCCCTCCCCCTTTTGTAGCCATGAACCTTGGAAAGAACTTTAGCATTAACGTAGACCTCTTGTCAATCAATTGACAATTATATTTCCATGGTTGTGTTGCTTAGGGTAAACAAGATGCAAAAGAGGGGGAAAAAAACACTTTGGGTCTTTTGTCTCAGATACACTCTATCAGAACCCAAATATTTGTCATAAATGTTAACATTTCCATAGCAACATGGGGCTGCAATCTGGAGCATTCTGGAATTTTTATTTTTTATTTTCTGTGGTAATTAGAACAATATTTTTCCAAGGTATATGAGAAAGCCCATTTCCTTGTTTGGAAAATATGTGTTGCCGTTGCTCGAAAGGCTGGCTTTCTAAAGAAAACAATGGGAAAATAAACCATCACAGTAGTGCAGTGAACAGGGTTTCTCTTTTGTTGCTCTCAGGGGCTACCTGTGTTGTGTGACAGTCTCCATGCACCTTCAGTGACCCGCCACCATGAAACCATCTCCTAAAGCAAGACAGTATGATAAAACAAATGTTACAATGATAGCTGCTTATGTCGTTTTACAGAGATCAGTTGCGCTAAGGGGGTTTCCTATCATAACTTGCTCTGTGGTGTGGAACTGATGCAAGGCAAAACTAATTATTCTCTGCTGTTGATGTTTTGTGCACATAGAGAACTAAAAGGGGACCAAAAAATAAACTGGCACTACATTGGATTTTTGGATGAAGGCAAAGGTGATATTGTGTGGGGCGTTTGGGACTGTGTGTAGGAAACGGATGGCAGAACATTAATTCTGGCTGAAAGGTTCATTACATGGTTTCTGTTAAGCTGAGTTTTGTATTCCAAGTTGCTCTCTTTTAAAAATAGTTTTCAACTACTTCATGTTTTTACAATGAACCATAAGTGGCACCACTGAAATTTTCAGCACTATTATCCCTTTGTACCTGATTTGCGCTAATTACTTAACTCTGAGTGAGTGAATTTCCTCTCTTGCATTTAGGAGCCAATACATTT
The DNA here is from genome assembly GCA_025775045.1 of Hiodon tergisus. Lineage (NCBI taxonomy): Eukaryota > Metazoa > Chordata > Actinopteri > Hiodontiformes > Hiodontidae > Hiodon > Hiodon tergisus. The sequence continues at coordinate 8,305 of JAOVYW010005357.1, forward strand.
TGTTGTGACTGATCATCAGCCACAGTGCCACTATTCAGGATGGGTGTTTGGCGAAACAGAATAAGTACATTACCACAATGCTTGGTTGATTGCTTAAAGCATTCTGCTGGCTAACTGTTAAGTGAGTTGGGAAGACATTTTTTTATAATATGAGAGTTAGTGCCTGCCAGCCAGGGCTGAAATAAACCTTGTCCAAAAAGGTTATCAGGTAGCAATTGTGTCTATGACAGTGCCTAGCAGCAAACACCTTCCTAAATATAATTTCTGACAAAGGGATAACTCATTGTTATGAATAATTGTGCAAAAGAGCATTAACACTGTATTATTGTAAATAGCCCTTAAAAATTATGTAAAGGAAAATGACTATAATATGTTTATAATATTTTGATAATCTCTAGAAGGTAAATTAAAGGGTAAGGTAACATTTGGGTGATGGCAAATTGAGCTATCCCTTTTATTATGTCGACGTGATTTATTAGGTTCCTTGGGTTGACTGGAACCAAAAAAATAGCATCCGATTTCAACTATATGTTATACCAGTTGAAACGCTGGTATAAGGTGGTGGGGACAGCAGTTATTGGTAAAAGCAGCCATTAGAAAATAAAAAGGTTAAAGTAAGTTATTTACTCTCTTTCTTTTTGCAGAGTGTGTGTATGTCCTCAGCTCTTTTTTAAAATTTTATTTTAATTTTTAAATGATTTTGTTTGGCTGAATGACTTTACAGCTCTATCACACATGCGTTCCATTTTATGGTATCTGGAAACTGTGGCCTAAAACACGGCGGAGAGTAAGTACCTTTCTGTAGTTTATGTGCAAACTAAGGAAATACAAGAGTTTTCTTTTTTATAAATAGTTTTACAAATCATTCAAGAACATATGTTCTTGGAATCAGCTGGGGACATAATTTATTAGCCTGCAGTTATAAGTAGGCAGCACCTGTGGGCAGCAGTGCCCTTGTGCTGTGAACCAGACCCTCTTTGATGTTTTCTTTGTGAACTGGGATTTGCTTTATTATGTAAAGTTTGAATACAAGCCAAACACATACATTCGAAAATAGCACTGCCCTCAAGGTTACTTTGAGGCTCTCTGTGTAGTGATTCAGGGAAGACATGAGAGTCTGTACATGAACTATGTTTACATACACCCCCACGAATGGGATGGCTTTAATTCAATGTGACCGTGTGTTACGTAGTAATATGATTTAAAGTGCAATGTGCTAGTAATTTCAGAGTGGTAAACTCCTTTGTCACTTCAAATCAAAATTATGCTATGCAGTCTGACCCAGTGTTCTGTCACAAATGCCATGCTTGATTTGCGGCAACTAATGCTATTCAGTAAGAAGGAATTACCAATGGCAAACAGCAGCTCACACAAATACATGCTCTGGAGAATGATGCTAAACGTATATTTTAAACAACTCAACAGAATAAATCATTTCACACTGCTAAAAAATACATGAGCAAATTCACACATTGGTTTTTCGTATGGTTGAATATTCTGTGTAGCGCTTGAAGCTGGTTAAAGATAGTCGTCTGCCCATTAAGGAAAACCTGTGTATTTTTAGCCCCTAGTGATTATGGAGGACATTGTTACAGTGCGATCTGATTTAAACAGCCTCTGGACGGGGACTGAAGCATGAAGGAAATGGAAGCAGACAATGTCTATGCTCCAGTCTGCTGTTATCATAAAAGGGACAGCTCTGAAATTCTTCTCCTTCCTTGCTCATTTTACCTAACCCTGGAGGTTCTGTTTATGAGGGATATACCATATTAAAGATTACTTTTACCGGTTTTTGCTGGTTTCTGCTCGTTGATGAACCATTTGAAGAGATCTGCCTGTGCAGGGATTCTTTTTTGTTCCGATCATTTAATTTTAGTGTAGCTGCCAATACCAAATGGCATCCTTATGCTTACTGCAACCACAACCAGGTTTGTGGTTGAAGGACACTGTGCATTTCAAGGGTTAGCTAGCGTGCACATTTCTTTTAAGTTATAAATGTATAAAGTAAGAAATAAAAGCTGAGGGCTGTGTGGGGCTTGATGTGCTGTCACTGTGCACCAGAGCAGGTCCAATCACTCAAGGGCTCATTTTGCCCAGGAAGATCTGCTCTGCCAATACTGGTCACTCTGCTTTCACCACCAGACTCCAATGAGTCACCCAGCACCAGGGAATGCATGTAACTCTTTCAGATGCAAGATGAGGTACAACAGAACATGATGAAATGTGCATGTGCATGTGCTGTCCTGAACCAGACCGTTTTAGGTTTGCTGAGAAACGATCTGCCCACAAGCCAAAGTTGGTTTAGCTAAGCCGTAATCTTTTCCAGCTGGTATCAACACTCTACTCCTGCTGCTTCTGTGTCAATCATCATTGGCTCTTTTAATACATGTATTTATTTATTTCCAAGTGAAGTTTTTATCCCCCACATTTTCGAATGCACTGCAGTGCCACATTTTCACTTAATTTTACTGAAGATCTGCCAAATAAAAAATGATGGGCATTGTCCAGGGGAACAATCTGCTGGTGTATAAAAGTATCTAATTGTTCAGGAAAAAGTTCAGCTGAAACCAGCTCAGAGAAATCTTGGCTGCACTCGTGCGATGAACATTTATTGAGCCATATTTAGTTTTTCGCCTTGCCAGGAAAATGTGCATTTCTCTGTGTTTTTCCTGGAAAGGCTCATGGACAAGTGCAGCTTTATTGAAGTGTGTTTGAGCCTTTGGGTTTTTTAGTGGCTCCACAATGACTATTGATGAGGTACTAGCCTCTTCAGTAACTCAAATGCAAGTACGGTAAGCAAGGAACAAACATGGAGAACTTTGCTGGCATCAATTCTGATGCAAAGGGGGAAGTTTCATCATATATTTAATTCAACCAAATAGCTGCTGAAAATTGTCGATTAAACAAACCAAAACAAACAAACAAACAAACAAACAAACAAAAATTCATGGCACATGACCAACATCATCACCTCCTGTTGTTATTGTTGAATAGGGTTTCATATAGATATTAGATTACCTTCTGCTCCATCGTCCTTTTGAACATGCCAAGAACCACATTTTGTCATGAACAATATATATCTGCTCTCTGCCATCCAAAGCAAGAAAGTTTGTTTTCTATGCTACAAATTTGCCTTAAAGAGGCAATAATCCTGTTCTCTTGTCCCCTTTCTTGTGTCACAGTACTGTAAAGCATCTGCTCAGAAGAATTTGCCGTTTTGGGAACAGAGAAAGCATGGGAGGTGGACATTGGAAGACATGGAAGTCACAGCTCAGTTGAATGCCTTAATAAACAAATGTGTGAGTGTATATTTTATATAAGTGTATAGGTGTGTGTGCATATAAATATATATTTATTCATGGTGGTCACTGTAATTATATGACAAGTCAATTCTATCAAGGTTTCAAGGATGAAGTAACTTGAAGTTATTGCTAACTGATGTTAGTAATCAGCTACCCTTTGTGTTTACATACATTAGAATAAAAGCATTGCAAAACACATAGCATATAAATACGGTTTATAAAAATACAATACCGTCTATCCCATGCAGATGTCACAATGGTGATTGAATCTTTCTCAGCACTATAAACGGTGCTTTCCAATTAACCATCATTGAGTGCGAAAGAAATGGTTTCATAAATGAGGTATTAAGTAAGCGATGACACCTATCGATCAGAGCTTTACCATATGATAGATCATTTTGGCCGGAGCTATGTATGCCTAGCAAAAGGGGCAAGAGGGCTAATGCGGTCAAGGTTAATTTGTTTTATTCAGATTCAAATTATTTATGTAATCTGACATTTATGTGTGCTTACTCCTATATGTCTCACTCCTATAATGAGGTTTCCAAATAAATTTAAATTAGAATTTGTTGTATTGCTGTCTAAGCTGTAAGACTGTTGTATGTGAATTTATTTGTAATTTAATTTGATGCTACGTACTCCAATGTCCCAGTGGGCATCTATCGTGTAATAATACCCAGTAGATTTCAATTGCTTGCTGAAGAAGATTAATCAGTTTCTAATCTGCTGTTAATATA
>JAOVYW010005359.1:0-12342 GCA_025775045.1 Hiodon tergisus
CCGGGAGCGAAACAGGGGGCCTCCACGCTGACACTACGGACAGTGACGGGGGAGAGGATGCGGACTCAGGGGAGCAGCCTATAGTGGGTGGAAGTCGGGGGCCGGTGGTTGCAACACCGCTTTTGGCTAGCCCCCATCTGCGAGGCCTGCATCCTCGGGCTGGATTTCCTCACCAGCCTAGAGGCTCTCATTCCCCGGCGGCAGCATACCCCTTCTCGCTAAAGGTGGTAACGAGGGGGCCTCCCGGTGAGTCGCCACAGATGTGGCGGCGGGGGCTTGACACCGGAGGAGGCGACGAAAGCAGCCTCCCAAGAGTCGGCCAATGGCCCCCAGTCTGGAGATGCAGCCTTGTGAGCTGGCCCGCCTGCAGACCGAAGACCCGGAGATCGGACCGGTCCTGCAGTGGGTGAAGGAAGGGCGTTTACCGGACCGGGCCGTACTCGCCTCTCACCCCCGCGGAGTCAAAGCCGTTTGTGCGGCATGGGACACCCTGAAAGTCCACGAAGAGGTCCTGCACAAGGGATGGCGTGTTCCAGCGAGTGGTGAGTTGAGGCGGCAGCTGGTGGTCCCCCAGGCACTGCGAGCCAGCGTGCTTCTCCGTGAGCGCTTTTACTGGGGCCAGAGCCACCGGAATGCAGTGCATCTCTGCAGGACCTGCGACATGTGTCGGGCACACACCTTCGTCCGCACCCACCTCACCAACGCAGGGATACCACCAAAGAGGAAGTACGACCAGCACTGCTGGAAACCCGGATTCGCTGTGAGGAACCGGGTGTGGGTTTACAACCCACGGCGTAAGAAGGGCCTGTCCCCGAAACTGGCTCCCACTTGGGAGGGCCCCTGCAAGGTGCTGGAGGTGGTGGGGGCTGTGCGTTACCGGGTGCGGCTACGGCAGCGCCACCGAGTGGTGGTGCTGCACCAGGACCGCCTGGCACCCTACCAAGCTCGTCGGCCCCTTCTCCCTCCGGAGGTCAGCGACACCGCGGAGGAGACCGGAGGGTCGAGGGAACCCAACGTCGCACCTCCCGTCCAGGTAGGAGCTGGGCAACGTGGAGCACCCCACCCTGCTCGCCGGCGGCAGCCCCCGCCGCGGTTGGCGGATTACATGTGTAGTCTGTCGGGACTGTTTGAAGCCGCCGGGACGGTCGGCCCTGAGGAGGGGGCTGTGTAACGGGGATGGCTAGGAGCGCTTCTCCCTACCAATGGGTTATAGCTATCCCCGCAGGGTCTGCCAGGAAGCCTAGCTCCCAAAGACTTTAAAACCTGTAAATGACGTGTTCGTTGTTTCGTATTACTAAATGTGTGGTTCGTTCAAGTTTTTGTTATTTCCGCCATAACCTGAGTTAGTTATGTTAAAGTTAAGAACCCTCACCATGGATGGGTTTATGTGTGCTGGTGAGGGCTCTCTGTGATTGTCGGTATGTTCGCTAGTTCTTTGCACTGCCAGTTCTGCCTTTGTCAAGGCGGTCGTAAGCGCATGTGCGAAATAAAGAGCATTGATTCCTGTTAAACAGTGTTGGTCTCGTGCTTGAATCCGCACAGAGAAGTAGCACTCCGAAAAACGCTACAATATGAAGCCTGAGGAAGTCTCTCTTCCCAAAAGTGATGCATGGCTCTTTCTCTATTCTCGCCCACTCTGCCACCGCCCTAATCATCTCACCACCTCTAATTTATTTATTGAATTTTATCTCTGGCAGCGGCGAAATGTAGGGTTACACTTCAAAGTTAAAGTCTATAATCCCAGACAATTTGTTAGACTTGTAAACTCGTTTGACCGAATAAGGTTCTTATCACAACAGAAGAGAAAACTCATTGAGAATCGAACTCATTGAGTACAAAACAGAACGTTGTATGTTATATCGTCTGCGATACATGAACATATCTCAATATGTAGTACTGCTTGCCGTTAAGTAACACTCAATCATATTGTGAAACGTTGAATTTTCAGAATACTGCTTGTTGCGAAATGTTTTGTATTTTATTTTTATTTTAATGCAGCGCTTACATTTCAAATAACATTTATGTAACTTAACAATTTATATAAATGTATTGTATGTAAAATCATGTAAGTAAAATATACATGGATAATGTATGACATTATACTTGTTTTTCTTTAGGGTTGCTGTAATAGCTACTACATAAACATATTACATTATGTTGAAATACCGTATCTCCACAAAGGTCTGGTATTAAGAAATGCTTCTTCAAGTCCTTTTCTGTATGACTGATCCCAGTAAAAAGCCAACCTTGATTTCCCAGATGTCAGACCTCCCAAAGGTTAATATCCCACAGCCTATGGCTTTTCCTATTGACTTGATTGGCTGTTGTATTTTCTTTTTAGATACATTCGTAGAAAAACACTGACATCAATAGATTGGTACCGGTGAGGTGAGGTACCGGCAGTTAAGAGGAATTATCTGTTAGGCAGGGAAAAGGTCAGAGAAGGGAATACATAGTGAGTTGGGAATGTAGGTGATGTGGGTGATTTCCCAGCACAGTTAATTGTGTGCACACGTATACCATACATGGCATGCACCTTTCAACAATTTAGCTCATTCAGCCCACACACAGGTGGCTGACTCCAGTTCTCAAGGGCCACAGCCCTGTTACAGATCTCGCAGACACTACGTTCCCTTGCAACCATCGTTGATTGTTCCTGCTTTAAAATAGGGCGTAGTGTGATTCCTGGAGTGTTTCTGTTATGACTAATTCATATGCATGTACCTGCATGAGCCAGGGGAGTAGAGGGAGCACATGTTTGGTTTACTTGTTCGCATTGTGTCTATGTTCTATAACACAATTTTGTTAGTCCTGTTCCAGGTGGAGATATAGGTATAACTGAGGTGTATGTGTAGGTATTAGGCATTGTGAGACGGTTAGCAGGGGAGGGCACTAGCAAGATTCCTAAAACTGCAGGCTTGCAACAATTGCAATAACAGAAACACAGTTAAAGGGAATCTGCAAAGCAAAGGTCGGGAAGCAAGAAAAATTCCAGGCTTGTTTTTGAAGTATTTTAGGCAAAACCTCAGTTTGATGATTACAGTGTTGGCATGGTGTTAGATATTTTTGTGTGCAGTGCCAAAACAAAACAACCAAGGGATTAAAAAACAGATGGAGAGGCAGAGCATGGCTGGTTTCAGGTGTTTGTTCAGAGTCTCACAACTTGGTGAGCACCTCGCTCTTTAATACCTCCCCACCATCACCAATAGCAGGGTTTCATTGTTAGTTTAAATTTAACATCTTTTGTAGAACTCAAAAGGCACCACTCCCATTCAAACCCCCCAACCACCCGCAATTCAGACGCAATTCATCTTCAGCCACCAAATAGGTTCTGTAGGCTAAATTAGCACTGAAATTCCAGACTCACACAGGCATGTTGATGCCAAGATAGCCTATCAAAGGCTTTAAGAATACAATTTTTAAATAGGAAAAAGGAAAAAAGGAAAAGCCTGTGTTTTAATCTAGTGTGCACTATTACTATTCTTATTTAATGTCCAAATAAATAGTTTTATTTTATTTTGATGTCTATTTAGAAGATAACCCTCTGCGATCATATCAGGATCCACTAGGGGGTTGCAGCCCCAACAGTTTGAGAACTACTGGTCTAGTTCTAACACCTAGATGAATGAATAGTCTGTTTGAAAGGACTACAACAATCTGGAGTAATATGCATGGGCTCACAATATGTAAGTTCTCTGGTTCTGGTTCAGTCCTGGCAAATTCATATTCTTCTCAGGTTTGTGTACACACACTGTAGTTGAAAACAAGAAGAACTCTATCAGAGAACTATACAGCATGAGAGACATATCTGCTAAATCATTTAAAATCTCTGCAAGAAATCATCTTAAGGTAGAACCATTTGAATTTTTCATATTAATTTACTTTTTTGATGGGTTTTATTTGTTCTTCGGTTTTTTTTTATAATTTTCAGCACCCAAGGCTGTGAGAGTTCTGGGGAGGTGGGGTAATCCTTGGGCTATCCTTGAATGCAAATAAATTAACTAAAATTATACTTTTATTATTGGTTTATGTCGGTTCACAATTAATTTACAAGAAATACAAATAAAGTTCATTTGAAGTGTATGGTCCAGGAAGTTTTAACATGGTCATAAGGTGCATGGTCAGGTGATCAGGCCTCACTTAGAGCTCTTTTCAGGTCTGGACTACTCAGCAGGGATGCTGACCTTTTACAAAATACTTGAGACTCATTTTGGAAACAATAACCAAGATATGACCCACACACCCATGTCATGTCTGTGAGGAGTATAATGGACTAGCTAGAGGGCTGGTCTGTCCCAGTTAGTCATACAGACATAGAAAAGCAGGCATAAATAATCTAAACTACCCTTTGTCCCATTAGGTAAGATTGTTTTGATCAATTATATCCTTTCATGTTGTGTAATAAATAACCATTAGCTAGTCAACAAATGTATTTGTTTTTTGTTGTTGACTAGGTAATTTTTACCAATGAAATTATTTTCTTTGGGTCTTTTTTAAAACCTTGGCACTGCTGTCTACACTACTATAGGTGGGGGGGAGGGGGATTGAGATAAGGCACTTTAGATACTTGGACATCCTCGAGGTTTGTCCACCTAGCTGTATATACCAATCACAGAAAGCCCATTTTAAAGCTCTTGACAGTATAGTTAAAATAAGTTAAATAATTAGCATTAAAGGACAGCAAATGATGAGAAAATGATTCACACCCCACATCCACCAGAGTCTTGCTGCTTTGAGTGCATCCTGCCTGAAAATTCTACAAAGACCATCAAATAAGTAAATAAATATTTAGTGCAGGATGATAGTTTCTACCTCCAGCTGATCTCTTGCTGAGATTTTAAATTATTTAGCAGATCTCTCAAGATAGCAAACAAATTGTGACAACACGTTATAGTCTTGGCGATTAAAATTACCCAGATGGTTGCCGGTGCTTTTGGTGCATAAACCAACAAGTGACCTGTGTCTGACTGCCCAGTAGATCATTTATCCTGCACCTAATAACACAACCCACCAAAATTTGCTGCAGGTGTTCTAAATTTAATTTCTAAAGGCAATCGTTCTATTAACAGGGGTAAGAAATATCATCATTCTGTTTACATGGACAAAAGCGGTCATTCACAAATATCTTCCCAAGTTTTTAAAAATTTGCTCCAAAGAAAAGTCGCAAGAAAAGTCAACGTCGGATTCATGATGCATTACTAAACCACTCAATTGTTTGCAACTGTGTTCTTACAATGATGATTCCATTGTGATCGTAAATTGAAAGCGCGTCCCAGTTGTTCCTAATTAGCATAGGTAAATGCCCCGCCAATCCTCATAAAAGGCCACACAGGGCCGTGTGCACACACAAAAATCGAAAAGAAAAAAAAAGTTAAGAGAAGTTGAGAGAAGTCAAGAATGGCCAAAAGAAAATCCAAAAACAATGAAGTAACGGACTCCAAATGTAAAAAAAAAAACTGGAGTAGTTCTGAAGTGGAGGTATTGCTGCAGGAAGTAAACACAAAACGTGTTAATTTATATATATTTATGTCATATTTAGTAGCGTCCGTAGTGGGTTTACAGTAACACAAAAAAAAGATGCATGAGATGCTATAACTCGTTGTGAACGCTGTATCCGGAGAAGGACACAAAAGTGATGAAGTGTCAAAAAAACGGTTTGGAAAAAAAAAAGATGAGAGACGCAGACCACTAGAGGGGGACAGGCTTGCCCAGAGTTATCTGAGCTGGACCAGCTGATCAGGGCCATTATTGGAACGACAGCACTCTCGACCAAACGTATTGCATAATTGAAACCCCAAAAATAAAAGGTCAATACAATGGTTTGATTCTTACGTATTTTCATTCTATGTGGGTTGTATTTTCCATTTTATTATCCATTGGGTTTTATTTTCTTATGTTCATTTCATGTTCATTCTTTATTATTGTAAATGTAGTGTAGTGAAGTGTTAGGGTCAGAGCTGGTCCTGACCTCCCTGGGGCCCTACGCAAAATTCTGCTAAGGGGCCCTCCTACCTGACCCGTGAGCCATGTAAACCATTTGTGAGGGGGAGGCGGGGCCATTGTGTAAATTGTGGGGCCCTAAACAACTTGCGCAGTGAGCGTATAGGGCCGCCCGGCTCTGGTTAGTGCCGTGTTCTTCATCCGTTCTATAGCGTGCTCAGTTGGTCCAAAAACATTTGGTCACAGCAAAGTGCAAATTCAATTATTCTGTTGACAGGGGCGAGAACTTTTACCATTCTGTTAACAGAGCTGTTTAACTTTTTTTTTTTTACGGGGATGGCTAGAAGCGCTTCCCCCACCAATGGGCTAAAGCCATCCCCGTGGGGGCTGCTGGGAAGACTTAAAGACTTGTAAATAACATGTTCTATGTGCCGGTTGTATTTAATGTTTATGGCTAATGTGTTGTTTAGTTAATCACCATGTAATGAGTTCATGTAGTTAAGATCCAGTGCCCTCACCGCGGACGGGTTTGTGTGTGCAGGTGAGGGCTCTCTGTGTTGTCTCCATGTTCGCTAGTTCTTTGCACTGCCAGTTCTGCCTTTGTCAAGGCGGTCGTAAGCGCATGTGCGAAATAAAGAGTGTTGATTCCTGTTAAACAGTGTCGGTCTCGTGCTTGAAACCATGCAGAGAAGTAACTCTCCCAAAAAACGCTACAGTATTGTTATTTTAACAGTGAAAGGTAAAAAGCTGGAAACCCCATGCCTGCAGCATCAGTTTGGGGTTCGGTGGCCAGTAGAATCATCCACTTTGAGAAATGCGGCTGACCACACCCAAATAATTGCAATGAAAATGATGGAAAAGGCTACGACAAGAAAGAAAGTGACTTTTAGAGTCTGCAATCTGTCAAAAAACATGTCATTGAGATAAATGCTGAGATTGTGTTGTGTGATGAGAGATGAGAGTAGGAAAGTTGAGGAAGGATGAAGTAAAAAAAAATTGAGGGGGTCTTATTAGACTTATTAGATTTATAACTGGTATTACTTGCCTTAGCAGCCAGTGGAAATACAAAGAAAAAAAAACATTGGTTGTGGCACAGATTATTAGTGTCCAGGGCTTTCTTATATTCCCTTTCCACCAATCATAGCCTCAGTCTGTCACTGCACAAGGCAGTAGAAGGGTTATTAGAGAAGTCTGAAAACAATGATAGATACCATGTCCCTCTGTCTGTTATATATTAATTTAGAGAATGTATCACTAAAGATTTATAATGCACAAAAAAGGGCACAACAGGTCATAGGTAGGGGTTAAAATAGACACGAGGGGCAGCTTGATGTGGAGTATTAAAGGTGTTTCAGGTTCAAGTCCTCATTGTTTTTGTGTCCATGAACACTTCATGAGGCATGAGGTACTTTACCTGAATTTCTTCTGTAGATATCCAACTATATACCAAGTATAAATGCACAAAGTGTAGGCTGTTTGGATAAAAGGATCTGCTAATCTCTGCAGATCTAATTAGGATTTGCACGTGTTCTATGTTTTCATGATTTGTTAATTGTTTAAACCTGTTCCTTGTATTATTGGCAATCAAATGTATTTATACATCTCTTGTCCTTCTAGTCTTTGCAAAGTCTTGTCTGTTTTCATAGTTTCATTTCTGAGCATTCATTCTTGATTGATCTTCCGTGTTTGACTATTCTCTGAATTTCCTGTATTACCCCATTTGCCTGTATTGACTGTTCGAACGATTCCGTATTAAACTCTGAGGGTTCTTCCTCTCGTGTCTGAGTCATTACACTACTCAACTAATAATGTAATAACAATGTAAAGGTAAGAGAGACAAAGGAATATATTTATATATGGGGGTGGGCAGATCTTAATGGGTTTCTAAAATATGTATGTATTATTAAAGACATGCTTCGTACCTATGTTCACTGAATGGGCCAGCTGTCAGATCTGCCACCTCTATTAGAGAAAAAACTAATCACTCGGCTAAAAATCATGTTGGAGTCGTAGTAACTTCTGTATAGCACAAATAAAAGTGGGGCAGGTGGTGTCTTTAAGGGGTCGTTCTTGTAACCAGCAGTCATTTAGAACTTTGGTACCCTTGAGCAAGCCCATTTACAGCAAATTATTATGTTTACATCTAGCTGTATCAATCAATAAAGTATACAATTGTGATTAATGGATTAGAAAATATGCTCATACACTAATTGTAAGCTGAATAGTTAGCAATCAAAGGATTTGAGGGACTCAAATCTCTATTTCATTTTCACAGTTAATTCAACAGTCATGTTCAACGTAGATTTAACAGACACAAAATTAGCAAAATATGGAATATTGCTATTCAAACGAGAATTTCCCCCTTGGGAATTCTGGGTATTTAAATGTTAATGACAGAAAATAAATAGACCACAGATACCAGTGCTAGGTGGCAAAGCAGGAAACACAACCCCACATGTGGGCCACCTCTTACATTTACCACTGAATTGGCATATAGGAACATGGCTGAAAGTCATGGAAAGACTTTATCAAACAAGAACAACCATATCTACCCAAAATAAAACATATAATGTGATCGGTATAGAGTAGAGGCTGCATGGAATTAAAAAAATCAGGAGTACTTTAATCTCACAACCGCCCTCATAACACCAGAAGGCATCATGGAATGTCTGCATTTTTCGTGGCAAATTACTCTAAACAAATCTCACTGACCAACAAATCTCTCAGACATTAATTTCACCCTGGGGAGACCCCAGGGTGAAATTCCCCTTTAATACAAAAACAATAAATCAAAGTTAACGACTGTTCCAGTTTTATGCACAGACCTACACCAAATCTGCTTTTTCTCCCATTGTATTTTCCTCCTTATTTTTAAAACATAGAATGTTGCTCCTGAGCATTAGTTAATTATCAAAGCCATATTCAGGTGTGTTGACTTCCATGCTGTCTTTACACCACAGGCATGTACTGTACATGTAAAAGAGATAAAGCCTGCAGTTAAACATTCTGATCTGAAAACTAGCAAAGAAATTAATCTACCTCTTTTTGCTTAACTCAGCTAAAATAGAATGATCTGTAATGCAGATAAATAAATATTAAATTCTGCAGATATAGACATATGATGACATGATGAAACTCTTAGAACAAGAAAAACCACATAATGGCAATTCGTTTTACGCAATCAATTCAAAATGTTTAAATGGTATGCAAAATGCCATGGTTGTTTTGTTAGATATCCCATCTGTTGGTTTTTGACATTTAATTGAATGTCCAAATGTTTCAAATCTTTTTTCATCATTAAGCCGACATACATATCTGATAGATATATGCACCCTGTGATACATTTGTCATAGATCTGCTGAATATATGTTGAAATAGTTTGAGAAATTGCATTCGCCTCGAATATACAAGAGTTATTAAATTTGATTTACCAGTTTCAGTTTAGCATAGTTTTTGGTGGTGGAAAACCCATCGATGTCTTTGGTTTTATGCTTTGCACCGCCTGTGCTGCTGTCAATTTTGGGGTCCTGGGCAATGTTACTCTGTTGGATTGCCAGGCTTATTTTAGTACTCTAACTAATGTCGCCCTTATACTTTGATTTTTGCTGGGACTCTAGGTTTTTGGTTTAACAACGTATTTTATTTGGATTGCTTTTTGATTCATGCTTGGATAATTTGACTGGAATATAGCTATAATCAACTTCAATGCCCAAAGTGTTTTAATTTGAATAATTTGTGTTCAAACCCGTAAACACATTTTTAAGTGTCTGGTTTGTCTGGGCTCTGAGTTTGTACATACATTTAGTCTGGCATTTCCAGATAGAGAGTGGTTATTATTGATGCTTTTCTGATGTTCCCTCCGTTTCTCTGTTCCGTAGTCTATCGGGAATTTGTCCCTGTTTTCAAATTAGTTTATTTTCCCATGACTTTTTCAGAAAAGAATGAAACACTAGAATTGTCACGCTTGACTAATTCCCCTGACAATGATTATTACAAGAACACATTTGTAGACCCACATAAAATAATGATAACTAGACCAGATTAATAGAATAAAATAATAAAATAAAATAAAATAAACCAAAGATAACAAAACATCAAACCCAGCTTTTGGTCAATCAAACACTGTTCTTGTGGCATGCCTGGTCCCGGAGCAGTCAGATACAGGGAGGCTGAGGGCAAGTTTATGTCTTTTTATTGGCATTTTATTTACACAATGAGCAAAGAATAAACTCAAAGCTAAAACAACCAAATAAAGTGCAATATGTGAATAAAATATAATCCAATTCCAGATTCTCTGGGCCCTCAGTTTAGCTAGTTCTGAAGCTCCTCAATGTTCTAAAATCTTAATTTCTAAACTGGCCCTCAGTGTCTAAGAAGTGCCCCCCATTCATTTGGCTACCAAACAATGTCTCATGCCCCAAAAGGAGGATTCCAATCAACCATTCAGTGTCTCACCACCTAGAGGAGGGATTACTTCAAAGTCAACTAATCAGTGTCTCATCGCCCAAAGGAGGGATTCCTTCACAGTCAACCAATCAGTGTTTCACCTCGTAGAGGAGGGATTCCTTCACAATCAGCCACTTAATGTCAGTTGATCAGCTCGCCCTGACCTTTTCCATGATTTTTTGATAAAGTGATTCTGATACATGTAATGGACCTGAGGCTGATGATGGGTGGTGTGAATGGCAAGGAATGGGACAAGGAATGGAAGGAGGGAGGTGAGTTGTGCACCCATTCAGCTGTGAACTCCAAAAAGTCCTTTCTCATAAATATACGGTTCCATTGTCGTTTTTCCATGCTAAAACTCTTGTGCAGTGTGCATAATAATGTTTATGTGTGAGTGAGAAGTTGGTAGCTTGTTGATAATTAGAGAGAACAGTAAATTCTAATTCTAAATGCTTCGATGCCTATAAAGCAGACCTGTGCAATTGCTGCCCCCTCGGGGCAGACGCCCATGCCAGAGAGCCAATTCTTACCTGCCCAGATCAACCAACATACAAAATTATACATATATACAAATTTAATTTTAAAAGATAATTTCCAGTTGCACAATGTTTAAATTTCAAATGAAAAATAATGTTTGAATGTTGGATAGCTAGTATAAAAATATGTTCCAGCCATGTCAATATTCAAACTGCACCCCTAAGGTATCACTACACCCCCATGCTTTCTACATGATCGCTAAAATAATTGAATTTAGTTACATATATCCAGCTACAGAAGCAGGCATTTTTGATTATTCTTCCTAGCTACATCGCCAAAAGTGAAATGTGGTAGCTCACTGCAGCAAAACGTTAGCTTTGGTAGTCACCTTGGCTACCCAGCTAATGTTTCCTGATAATGTTCTATATGACTATCTAATTGCTTTACAAACCTCAATACCTTCTTGGCTTATATGGGTGGGTCTGGTAGTTAAGCAGGGAAAGTAGAATAGGTATTTATTTCAAGTAAAACCCTTCCTACCTAGGCCAGCCATCAAGCCAGGGCTTGTAACTACATGAGAGATATCCAACATCAGTTAGCAGACCCTGCATTCTAAGATAACCGCCCTCCTTCTCACAACAGTGTCAAGTTTGGTGAAGGGTAATTAGGGTCAACTAACCTTTTTTTTTTGGTCCCTGGGATTTATGCTACCAATAAAATTGTGAAATCCCCTTTGGCCCTGTTTTCAACCGTCCTAACGGGCCTGCACTTTTGTTTGAGAAAAAATAAACAGTTTTTATTGCTGGCCAATATTAGTATAGTCACAGAAGCTATAATGCAAGGTAAGACAGAGCTACATTTTAAAAAACAGAACCTAATAAAACAAGAAAAAAGCCTTCAGCCCACATGTATTGGAAATAAAATATACCTCCAGTCTGTGATAGCATTGCAGAATTTTTTTTATCTGTCCCCCCCTTGAAAAATGATGGCCCAGGTCTGCTATGGAGGAGCCAGAGGCCTTTTTGTGAGCTCTTTTATATCTAGCTAGCTAAGACTAACAAAGATGTGACTATTGGCAAAAAAGCACTTACAATGAAAAACCGGAACCTTACTGGTTTTAGGGTGAACTAATACAAATTTTAATATATTAATTCGATTTTTTTTCAGTAGTAGATATTCTTATTCAGGACAGCTATTCCCAGCCAAACGTTTCCCAGTTTAAGGAAAACATTCTCATAAGTTTGCAGGCTGCAGTGTTGTGGCAACGTCATAGCTATGGTTGGTTCTTGGTTTTTAGATATAGCTTACAGTGTCGCACAATTGGTTAGCGGTAGATGTCATAATATGTTTTATTACTAATAGATTAACGGCTGGAAAACATCAGATACAGGCATTGAGAGAATACGGTGCCTTGCAAAAGTATTCACCCCCCTTGGCTTTTTACCTATTTTGTTACATTACAGACTTTAGTGCAATGTT
>JAOVYW010005360.1:0-12342 GCA_025775045.1 Hiodon tergisus
CCATCCCCCTCCCCCCTCTCCCTCCAGATAGCTGGCACAACGACACAAAATGAAACCTCTTGGTATAATGATTTAAAACGGCGTTTCTGTGAAGACACTGCTATCCCAGCATTGGTAACGTAGCTCGGCTAAAAAAAAATATTTAATTTTAAGCCGGACTGCACGCACCTTTAAAATACTGATGCTGGAAGAGTGGTAACCCAGATATTTTGGATATTTCCAGCAGATGTTTGCAGCCACCCTCTACTGCCATCCTACCCTACCTGACTGTCCATTATTAATGAAGTTTGGCTGCATGTGTCCACTGAGGACTAAATGGAAATTTACAGACATTTGGGATAGGAACTGCGTTTGCACTATTTTTTAAATGCACTGTTTCTGCCGCGTGGGACCTGAAGACACTGGCTGTATAAACGGTTCTGTCTTCCAGGTACAGCGCTGCATTAGAGGGGTGGCAGTGGTATCCATGGAGATCGGTAGGCATATTGGATAAAGTGTCTTTTTTCGCTGGACCACTCTCACAGTCCAAAAGAATAACGTTCATCTATTCATCGAATACTAAAAACAGGAGAGTTGGAAGATGAATGGTAGCCAATAAACCGACTTGACACAAGCATTTGAGCCATCGGAATCTACAGGCAGAGTCTGGCAGCGTGGTTTGGTCCAGAACCAGGGAAAAGTCCTGGTTGCTGTGCAATACACATGATGCCCCATTGCAGCTGCCCCGCTCCTGCCCAGGACTATAGCTAGAAATTCAGTGGCTAAATTGGTTTAAAGGAGTAATTGTTGGCATCTGTTTTTTGTTTTGTTTTTTTAAACACAGATGATTGCATGAAAAAAGGGGCCACAGAGAATGAACGTTAGATACACAATTCCAGCATCAGTAGAAAGCAGTGGGCCGACAATGCTTGGGGTTTGTCTAGCTCTCGGAAAGGTGTCACGTGATTTTCTGCCAATGTGAGCAGCGAGAACAGCGAGCTGAGGTTAAACGGAGTGCAGTCTTGCAGGTCTCTTAGATCCGCTGCTTTGTTTTCACGTTTGTTTGGGTGTGGTGAGGCATCTGCAGGGTTAGCTCACAGAAGCATTCCTGTAAGCTCATCAGCAGTGTCGCACAGAAGCATGCCTGTAAGCTCGCTGACAAAGACCAGCAAGCACCAGATCTTCCAGGGGAGACATTAGCATATTTTTGATTTAAAGAAAAATCCAGTTCAACGCAGGGAAAATTCACAGCCTGAGACCGCAATGCAGACAGATCCAAGCCTCAGCTCAATTTTGTTGTCAGAGTCTTGGGCTTTCAGGATAAAAAAAAAAGAAGAGGGCTCATTAAATTGCCTTTCACTGGGAATACCATCTCAGCTAGCAGCGGCAGAGATGGTCACATGATACCCAGCTCTCAATTCTGCAAACCTCCCGAAATCTGCCTCTGATATATACGGCTACCCAGAATGGCTTCATGAGACGTCTGGTTGAATGCAGATGTATAAATGTCGACTGGAGTCGATGTACCGACAGAAAGATCCCCTTTCCTGTAAACATGTGCTGAATCCATGGGCATTAAACTACCCCAGCAGAAAAACAACTATAAATATCACACGTCACGGCTCATTGCACAGTACACTCATACTTACAGTGACCTCCTGCAACCAAGGAGTGAGAGACAACACTTTAATTGTTTTCATACCTCATCTATTTTCAGATAAGGAGAACTGAGAAAGGTCATCTGCGATAGATGGGATAAGACGTGCAGTTGTGGGTTCATTAAAAGACCCTTGTGCGGTACTCTGAACCTACGGGCAACTTAAAAGCCCATCTTATCTCTCCTGCGTTACAGATTTCTGTAGCTGGCCTGCTTGCAGGGCACACTGTGTGTTATTCACACGCGCTGTCGTTGCGCATGTTTCAGACACGCCTTGTGATACCATTGGGGTGAGAGTTCATGATTCTGTGAAGTGGGCAGATCATATCACAATATTGGCTGCACACGTGGCCTCACCACAAGTGAGTCCTGGGGTTTTGCAGCGGTAAGACAAAAGAGGAGAGCTGTTGTTTTATCCTGGGTTTTTGTTTTCCCACTCTTCCTCCTGCACGGGGCTGAGAGAGAAGGTGAATGTGAGTGATGAACGACTGGTTTGGAAGACGCTGACAGCTCTGTTTCCTCTTTAACTTCTCATGTGAGCAGTTACAGGTTTCCGAAGGTCTAAGAGTCTCCGGGTCTAAGAGGAGAAAGCCATTACTATTGTCTGAGGTTTAACAGCAACCCTCCAGAGACTGACAGCGTGTGTGTGAGAACGTGAGTGGGTGAAAGAGAGCTGGAACTGCCTCCCGAGTAGCTGGTGCTGGCCTGAGAGCAGACTGAGCCCAATGAGCAGGATTTTGCAGGTTCGAAATCCAGCTCATTCGCAGATCGTGATCAAGAGAGTGCAGTAGTGGTACACAATTGGCAAAGTGCCTCCTAGCTGAGGACTGGTGAAATTGTCAGGGTTTTCTTGGCTCGTCACCAACCAATCTCCATTGGTTTCCTGGGCACCTGCAGGCTTCCAGTGCTGTTGAGAAGGACGTGCCACATAGCTTGCATAGTGAAAAATGGACGAATGTCTCGAAGATGACTGGGATTGGAGGAGACTAGCTGTACTTTCTCGCCCTTCCCTCGTGTGATGGTAGGACTTGCTGAGACGAGCTGAGATGCATTAGCTCAAAGATGGAACAAGGGAAGGAGAATATCAGTCTGAGTGGGTGAGTGTGCATTCAAAAGCTTTAATTTTGCATGTACAGAGAGACACACAAGTCCATCCTTTGCAGTCACAATAACACAGATTGGATTGCCATGAAAGCAAAATAAAGGAGCCGTGATGCTTAGTTAGAGCTCAATTCATGGGCTCAGCCAGTGACACTGCGCCGAAAGTCCGAGGTTAGGTGTCTGTACTGTTGGAAGCCAATATCGGGAACTTTAGTTTAATCAGCAATATTCCCCAAATGTAGCGCCGCTGGTCTGCCTTCCCTATAAGCCCCCAGGGCCACACTTCACCGGCAAAAGACCCCACCACCAAAGCATGCAGTTATAAATCCAGAATATGAGTCAATTGTTTGGGTACCCTGTGAGAAAAGATTTGAGACATCACTTATCCTGTGTGTGGGCTGCTTTGGGTCATGGGAAATGTTCAAAAAGCAGGTCTTTCCCTGCCTCTTGACCAGATCTGTACAGGCTGGCGCTGACCATGAGTCCCATGCTGTCCGGGCCTGGCTGTGGGCCAGAGCAAACAGTCCCCTCCTGGGTCTACAGCACCCTTCCGAAGGAGACCATGGGATGTCAGGGCTACGGGTTCTATGGCTCGTTGTTCCGCGCCCAATCCAGCGAGGTAAGCAAGCCGACCTCGTCAGGAACAGTGGCACCGGCTCTCAGAATGAGCAGATGCGGAAACAATCGGCGGGTCTCCCGGCGGTCTCTGGTTTCAGGTGAACTTTGTTCAAGGTTCAGTGGCTCCTCATGCTGAAAACCAACCCAAGAGGACAGAACAGGTTGGTTGAGCAGAGGCCGCTAAACTCCAGTAAAGGGCATGGAGCTTCCAGCCGGACACCCAATATCTGCAGCCTGCCTCGCTGGCCTTTCCAACTGCCTGCGTCATCATGAAGAGTCAACATCTTTTCGTCTGACTGTGATGGAGGCAGTTCAAAAATATCCATCGCTGGGGAGACACAAGGGAGAGTGTTGTCACTCCAGTGGTCTGTTCCGGCTGCTGTTCTGATTTGTCACAGTTTTTAAAACACAGATCTGGCTACTCGGACCTAGTACAGCACCAGTGCGTGAGGGGTTTCTAGCACACCCCCGGTTCGTAACTGTGTTCCCTTCACCTTTCACTTTCCCCAATCCCAATGGTCTTAGAAAGTCTTAGAGGCGGAAGTTGTATGACAAGAAAAATCTAAATATTTTGGGTAATGTGTAGACTGAAATGTTTTCCATAAGTGAATTGTGATACTGATATTTTACTATATGTACTACACCTTTGTAAAATAAAAAATAAAGACAAGAATCAGAAGATGACGATCTATATTTTTGTCCACCAAGTCTTGGTGGCTGTGTTAAACGTTTAATGCATCTCGATTTATCACTAGGAATCCTACCACTACACCCGGGGAGGGGAGGGGAGGGGGGGGCGCAGTACGATTAATCTCCTCTGATCCAATCACCTTCGAACCACCATGTCTTTACACTGTGCAGGCTAAACAAGGCGAAGGCAGCTATAAACAGCCCCAGCTACACAGGTCCCCAGAGGCTTCTCCAATCGCATGGGCTGAGATATTCGCCATCTGCCACCTGTTTGTTCTCCCTGCTTGGCATCTCTACCTGAGAGTTCTCCTGTCGGTCCTGTCACTTTGAAATGCCACTCGGTTTGGAGAGAAGGGGACAGGCGCTTTGGAACACGGGGCAGAATGGGGAGTCTTCCCCGGGAAGCGTGGCTGTTGGCTTTGTGTTCTAATTACAGCAATTTAAAAGAAGATTGTGCATAATAAACGTCACGTCAGCCTGCCAGGCTTGCCATCTAGGTAATAGCGTTCTTTTTTCCTCGCCATTTCTTTCTAAGCATTACATGCGAAAGAACAGCTTGAATTGAATATTGGTTCTGTAATTGGAGGAGGGCACTGATTGGTTTAACAGACGTGCGAATGCGATGTAGACCCCTAACTAGAAGACTAGAAGCCTCTAACACCAGCCTTTGATAGACAAGCGATTGCTTATGCCACTGCTTTAAGTAGCGCGAAATGCTAAACGCGTAGTGAGTTTTCACAGAAGAGGTATTAAAACCCGAAGACAGAATATGGAGAGCAGGGTGATTGGGGTGACTGAGGCGGCCGGCGGGGGAGTTGCTTCCACACAGAAGCTTACTGCTCTCTGTGTCCCAGCACGCGCGTTTCGTTTAAACTCGACGCACCGCCACTGGGGTGCACAGCTTTCGCCGCGCTGGTCCAAAAATAGACAATTAATTCATCCCGCAGGAATGAGCAGAAAAAATAACCGCCAAAGAAGGGGTGTATTTCCGTATGTGTGATTTCCACAGGGTTGAAACAGAATACTCTAGCTCTCAATACCACCTCAGTGCTGTTCATTGCATTGACGGGCCACTCTTAGCATATTCAATTGCTGACTGTATAAATCGGCTTAAAATACATCGACGCAAATAAAGCCGCTATTGATTGGGGGGGCTGCAGTCAATGAAGCTAAAGCCCATCACATCACTTCAAGGTCTCCGTCGCTGTTTTAAAAAATAAAATAAAAATTCTTAATGTGCAGCACGGCACAGAGCAAAGGCCGTCTTGCCTTCCTGTAAAAAAAAACGAAAAACGAAACGAAACAGTACAACAGTCTTAATCCTGGCGCCGTGAGCCCACGATGGAGCGCCGTGACCTACACTTCCATGCCGCCTATGTCAACAGCACAGACATTTGACCTTTCTCCCAGCCGTTACGCAGATTCATTAATTACCTTCTCTTTTATCCGCCCTGAAGTTCCTTGCTAATTTATTATACTTTATGAACGTGATAAAGTGGCAAGTTAGGGAGCTCCCATGCTACGCTGCTAATGAGAGAAGCCCAGTCTGCGCATAAAGGCCACTTATCCAACAGATTAAGACCTCTCACTGGTACTGTTCACTTTATTCAGTATTCTTCATTGCTTGGACAACTCTACCCTAGCCTGTTTTCTCTGTTGGCAACAGAAAACTAAGGAAATACAATTGACCGCGTTTGTTAAGGAATTTTTTTTTGTATTGTGTGGTGTTCCGTAAGACAGTAAATCAATCATTAAAAAAGCTATGTAATAAACCTTGAAACAAACCCAACAAATTGCATGAACTATAGATATTATTAGTGCTCACAGTGCTTGGACCCCTCCCAACGAATATTTTCTTAATTTTAATGGATACTTTTATGACTTGAGAGATTGAAAATGCTGAATTGAAGATAACTATACTTTAAGCTTTTAAAGTAAAAATTCACACATGGAACACAGTGACAGTGATCTATGAAAGCCATTTTGACTACGATACCGTAGCATGTTTTGATATCCATGCTGCACCGACTAGAGTTCCTATATCGTGATACGTTGGCCCACTACACTACTTATTTCACAATGACTAAGAAGTTTTCTTTTTTCATTTTCAAAACTCTTCCGTATCTAAATTTGTGTTGTATGTTTAAGTTCCCTCTGTCATAGAAAATTGTTTGAAACAGAACTGCACACCTCGTTTGTTTTTTTACGTGGGATCGTGTGGTTGTAAATGTCGCCAGTGGTTACACACAAACACATTCGGGTCATTCGTTTTGTCGCGTAGACGCACTGGGAACGTGGCCACGTAGCACTCAGCTAACAGAACAAACACCACCGAGAGACCTGGCACATATTGATGCCGTAGTTGCAAGTTACTTCAGGTGACTAAGTGGTTACGGGGAAAGACGGAGAGCGGCGAGAGGCTTTTAAGACCCCGAACGAGTGTCATTAGAGCTCAAGGAACTTCATTAGCGTCTCTGGATGGCGGCGCTTTCCCTGACAGGGCAGGTAGGAAGAGAGCAAACACACTTCAGCCTGGATCCGAAATATTGGCCTCCAGTGAAGAACAATGCTGCCCTGGCGCACTAGTTAATTGCTCCCTTTCGTTCACTAATGAAACCACGGTTCAGTTTCCAAAGGCCTGTGCAGAAAATATAGATTAAAGTAAACAGAGAGCTAAATTTAACGTCTTGTATGGTATCACATGTAGCTGATCTTGGGAGTTCTCTCCCGGGATTGTCAGAGAAAGCTAATATGCCATTAAATCCTTAAATAAAAAACAAATACTTAACTAAAGCGTCATGGCTGGTGGTAACGTAACTGTATTTCAGATTTACAAATACTGTGGTGCTAGGTTCAAAACAGCCACAGAATGATTAATAGGTATTAGCTACACAGTAGCAAATCACACGGAGCATTTTTTCCACTAGGAATTTCGTAAACAAGCGTCAGCATTTGCGCATGTTGTCTGAGCAAGGCATAAATCATAGCGTGGCTTTGGCGTCTGCGTTTTTGGATCAGCCAGGCATCACCACTACGGGATTCCCAGCTTTGACCGTTTTAAATCCCAGACCCTGATGAGTTAATTCTCTCGGCGTCGAAAGGTTTACAGATGATGATACAAGTCGCCGTTGCTCTCTTCAAAAGCGGTCTGAAAGATGCGCACTCGGCATAATATTCAATAAAGTAGAAATCCCAGAGTTTTTAAATTTATGAAATAATAAATTATTCTGAAATACATTCATCTTTGATTTAAGATTAAGGGAGAAAAGCCAGCACCCCGCATTAGTACATCTAAAAATATAATAAAAAATAAAGACAAACTACACTGATCTTCGTTAAAATGTTGGTTTTTTTCTTACCATAACTGCGCTAAAAGGTGCACATTTGATTCTTTAAAAAGTTGCGTTAAAAGTAATTAAACCACAACCTCGACAGTTTAAAACTATAGCCCCACCCTGTGGTCGGTGTCTTACATTAAAAGACTTGGATCGCCAGGGTCTGATTTGTTCGAACAATTACAGTAATTTAAAACGTTGTTCCCTAAAATGCATTTGGTGTTACAAAACATATTTTTAAATGTCCGTTAGAGGGGAAGCAATTTTCCGCAAAATTAACTTTGAACACCTCAAACCCACAAATAAAAAATGATAGAACTCCAGATATTAGTTTCTTGGCTGCACAGTAAAAAAACTGAATATAAAAGATTTACATAACATATTTTGAAGTGGATAACAATAGAAACGTTTCAGTTAATTGCACATTATCACTCTGTACACAGACCAGTTTCTCCTCTCTTAAAATGAATTAAATTACAGCCAATCGGGCCCCTGAACGTAATTACTCGTTGTCTCTCTTTTCCTTCGAGGTAGGCAAGCAGCCTTCCTCCCAATGATGAAACAAAACTCTCAGTTTTTGATTTATGGTTTGCAATGCGTGGTTTGTATGCGTACCATCTGAATTAAGGAGACATGAAACCAGCTTGCAATTGCAGTCACGAAAATGATCACGAAATTCATGCAGATAGGATATGTTCCAGTGACACCCAAAAAATTGGGAATGCAATGAATGCTGTGTTGTCCTAAAATCCAGCAATTCCTGCTAAAGATAAACGCTGACATTTCATCCTCAGCTCTTGATGTGGCACCTGCAGCAACATTTTATGTTTTAATCTTTTGTTATTAATGCAGGACACTGTAGACTTAGGAGATGAGAAAGACTTCACCTTCACGGCCATATTACCATCCCTTGCACCTCACCACTTTGTGTATGCTGCCATACGGTCTCTCCGCAAACTCCCAATTGCATTAAACTCTACCTCCCCTGGGTTGTCAGCTTCAAAACTACATTCTGATTTTCTTGAGTGTGTTTCTCCTCCGTCTCTCCCCCGACATGGGAGAGATGAGATGTGACAAGACTGAAGAATGGTATCTCCAGTTCAGTCCTGACAGTAAGAATGGACCTCCCACAAAGAACATCACTGTCTGCTGTGTTCTGTATTCTGTAGGAGTCTTCCACTGTATCATTTTCCATCATTATCATTTTCTCTCGACTGCCTCTGGGGTCAGGGAATAATCTTCCCATGTTGGCACTGGGTTTTCTGGGGTTCCCCCCCCCGATTCCCTCCGGAAAATGCAACCAGTTAAGAGCTTTGCGACAATTTCTGTTCGCAAAAGTGCGGTATAACACATGAAATTTGATTACATTAATTAAATTTTGTTTGCTCAAATTTTTTGTTCTTCATATTAGCCTCTGGTCCATTCGCATCACAATCATTGCTTTTTTAAAGAGGCCAACCAATGACTTTGGTTGGTTTCCCAGGCTCCTGCACATTAGGATTGCTGTGAGCAGGGACATGCTCTTCCTCCAGTCAGTGCTGAACCACTCGTTGTGTTGGCTGCGTAGTGTGTAAAGTTACAGTTGACTGAAAAACCAACTGTGCTTTTTCAACCTTCTGTGTGGTGGAATTAGTCGCAGAGTCGACTAAGTCATGAGTCCTGTTAAAAACCACAGGCACGGACTTAAAACTGAACTCTGGGTGATTCACTTGAATTTCTTGTCCACGTGCAATGTCACAGTGCCATTTAGTTTGACCCGTCTCCACTCGCAAAGCTCCTTGTAATTGCACAGCCCACACTTCCACGCATCCTCAATGTCCACTCCCCTGGGTTCCCTCTGGCCTCTCCAGTAGGACAGGTAATGTTGGAGGTCTGCCCTTACCAGTTCTTCGGTGAATGGGATGTCACGGTAGCCGATTAAGGACCCAGAGCCCTGATGGCAGAACTCCAGCCTCAGCAGGTCGATGCTCGGCACCTCGCAGCGACTCAGATTCAGCAGCAACAAGTCCAGGAGCTCCCCAAACGTGCTGCCCACCTGAAACCCCAGTTTCCCAGCCCACTCCACCACCCCTGCCCCAAGAGCTTGTTCCGGCCGCAGTCGGAGGTGATCGATGACATGCTGTCGCTCCAGTGTCCCCTGAACCAGGCCATCAAATAGGAGTTTGTACAGGCCCACCTGTACCACGGAGAAAGCCATTAAAAGTCAGGAACTTTGAACATCATGCAACTTTTCTTCTCTTAAACTCAGGCTTTCATTAAACTGGAAACAGATCCATCTTTTCATCTTTCATAAAGGGGAATGGACATGACTGCGCTTGAGGTTCTTAAATGTTTTATGTTACTCGTACACCTGTGAGTAAGTGCGCGCAGGTACCTGTAAGCAGTGGCCCTTTGACAGAGCGGGCATAGAGTTCTGTTGGCGGGTCTTCAGCTCGCTCAGCACCAGCTGTCCATTGTGGTTGTAGAGCAGCTCATCGATCACACCTACCAGAAAAACATCCTGCAGCAGCCCAAACACAGGCAGCTCTCGCACGCACTGTCCTGCGCCACACAAGCGGGAGAGAAAGGACAAAGTACCGGACATTTAGAAATCGGACCGATAGACAAGGCCCACTGTCAGGGAGGAAACTTTATAAGCCAATTCATTTAGGGCCGTTAATTCAAAATTAACAACATGCCTCGGAATCTAAGTAAAGGCCAGAACTGAAGTTGAACTTGAAACAGGTACTTGTCCTGGAAATAACACGCCGTTAAATTACCGAATCACAGCGAATCAAAGGGTTCTTCATAGCGAAAAACGCAACAATTACAGCTTAATTGAATTATCCTTCCACCTGTCATATACCTGCTTGCAGGGCAGGAATCCTGCCCAACAAACTAAGGAACTTGAAGGCCTGCCAGTCCTCCCGGGTTGACGTGCGAACTGGCACCACCTTGTGGACCTCCAGTTCTGGGGAGAGAGACGATTAGTCAAATTTTCATTTTTTTGCCCAGCTGCAAGGATCTGATACCAATCGTGCCACAAATAAACAGTACCTTAAAAGAAGATTCGCTGGTAATGAACTGGTGGACCCTTTGAACCATTGACTCCCAATTTAAAACCGAATTAGCGGCAGCTGTCTGTTAGAAACCCACATGTGAGACACAACTGCATTTACCTCTTGCAAGGTGAATGCGGGCTCCGACCTTCAACGCCTCTTTCCTCTTCGGCAGGTGAGGAATCTCGTACCCGTAGGCCACCTGCAGCTCGCACCACGCCTGCCTGCACACGTCCGTCACACTGAGATGCCAGCGCCAGAACCGCTCCATTGGACTGCGCTGGGGGTTTGCCTTCCTCTTCCGAGCTGGAGAGCTGCGTTCACCTGCCTCCCCTCCCAACATGGTGGCTGCCGCCCCTGCAACTCTGTTAGATGGAGTGAACAAAACCATGCTAGTCTGCGGTCAGTTTATCAAGTACAATCAATGCTGCAGCATATCAAGTTAGGACAAACCAACAACCACAAGTTATCCTTGAATAAAAACCAAGGAAAGCAACGGGTCTAATGAAGGACCCTTACACATTTCAGGAGTTTTTTTCTTCTTTCTTTCTTAATCTGAAAATTCAAACGGCTGATATTTAATTGGCTCAGTAATCACACAATCCATTTATTAGAAACCTACTGTACTCTTGCATCGTCGAGTTCCTCCACGACTTGGGTTTCTTGCAAATTCGTCTTTTGACTCTGAGGTGGCGCTAAAATTAAATTTATTTTGGAAAATATCAATGGTACAGACATAAAACAATGCTATCACATTCACGAGTCACTTTTACACTGGGCGTGCACACCTGTATGTGTGCACTCAACGGAATCCCAAGAGACAAGCCAAGCAGATGCACTGTATAGTATGAAGACACTTTTAAGATATATTTTTTAATCCGTTTACCTGTGTCGAGGTACTCTGATTGTACGTTCAGTAATTCCGCGTCACTTATTTCACCCCAGTCGTCCGAAAGCTCTGAAGCTTGAGATGATTGTGAATTCATGATACTAAAGTCCGGCTATCTTGTTAGAATTGTAGTTTCACATATGCCAACATGTGTAAATGTCGATCCAATTGTTGTTCTCGTTACGTTTGTAGGAGGTTTCAAAATACACATATTGCAACTAATAAATTTTAAAAAACCATGAGTTGCAGGGCGTTCTCAGTAGGGAATGTTTACCCGTGCGACGCTTGCAACAACAAGACGACTTGAAATGGTAACATTCTGTTTACTGAAATGCTGTATATTCGTAGCGAGATCATTTTGAACTTTGGAACTAGCGAAATTTACTTGTTTATCTAATGTTTTACTGACCGTGTCAGCTTTAAATGCCAGTGCGTAGGTTGGCAACAAGACGTTTTCCTCCCGTTCCCGAAAACAGCAAAAACGTCAAAATAAAAGACTCTACGGGAGGCTGAAAAACGCTTCAAGTGTATTATTTTGTTTAATAATGCATACTAACCTCTTACTTTAAGGTCCAAAAACAGCAAAAGACAACGTCAAAATAAAAGTCTGCCCTTTAGCTCGATGAGTATTACGTAAGTCACACCCAGAGCTGTTTTTAAGTTGATAGAGCCAATCCCTACGGGTTTTTATGAACAAAACATTAAACAGTGGTTCATCTTTTGTAATAAATAGGCAGGTTTTCTCTTAGTGGTTTGGAACGAATCATAAATACGTACATACCGTAAAAATAAGAACGACATATCAAAGAACCAATGAGAGATCGGAAGAGCGGTTTCCATGGCGAAGTTCTCTTGTTGGCTCATACTCATACTCGCTGGAAAGGCAAAGATTGGTCTTTAGGAAAACATCAAGAGAAATAAGAAATTATTAAATGGAACTAAAATGTAATTGCCAAAAATCTAGATATCATATTCAAGAGAAGGCAGATCAATAACATTTGACATATAACATTTGCTAGTGTTGTTAAGTTGTTT
>JAOVYW010005362.1:0-12341 GCA_025775045.1 Hiodon tergisus
TTAATTACACAAAAATACATACCATTTTTTTTTTTTGCAATATAAATTTTTTTTCCCCCCCCCCCCCCCCCCAAGCTGCTTGAGCTTATTAGAAATCACCCCCAAAACCGTTTTGTATGTATAAAATGAAAGATGGAAGACAGAGGGTGCTAGGGTGCACAGGACACTTAATGAATGTGCCCCTCTAAATACTGGACCTTCGATGAAAGACAGACGCTATAACTCTTTTGGACTTTTTAGATGTAATAAAAACACTCATTCATTTAACACAGCTGAACACAAGTGGGCGCAAAGAACCAGACAGTCTCAGCAGAGAAGGCGCAGACAAAGTCTATGTATAAGCCGGATACATTAATGTGGTCACACATGTAGGCAAATGCTTCACTTCCAAAAAATAGTTGAATACAGGACGCGGCGTTCACCCTCTTGCCATGAAAGTAATCTGCGGGTCAGATGTCCCTCTCCTTCGCCCCACAAGCCTCTGGGATCAGGCTGTGGGAAGCATCAGTCACGGGGGAAAAGCCTCCCCCCCTTGGGCGGTTCTAGGCTCAGCGGGCCCCCGTCCTTGCCCTGGAGGGGCGGCGCAGGGGTCAGGACACGTGGGAGATGAGTCTGACACGACTTTGGATGTCGTGGCGACACAACGGACAGGTCTCCAGCTGTAAGGCACACTCCATGCACATCCCGCTGCCAAGGGAACCAGAAAGAGTCGCACAAACATCTGCAGTTACCATCATTACCATCTGCAAGTAGTAACACATGGAACAGCCCAACAGGGAGGAAAAGGAGTGGAGAAACGTGTGCTCTTTCTGTAATTCTCTCTCACACACACACACACACACACACACACGAATAACCATAAGACCAAGCTATTACACCAGACGGTTACCCCCACCCACACCCTCGACCCCAGCCCTACCCGTGTCCACAGGGCCGCAGCTCGGTGTCTGCCATCTGGTCACAGCACAGGTTGCAGCAGTTGTCTCTGATGCTCACCTGCTTCAGCAGGGCCAGGCGCCGGTGTCTGGGACACACATACCTTGTGTAAATCTGACTACCGTTGACCCAAAGACTTTCTGTATATCCATTTCCACACTCGCTTAAACAGCACCAACAAGGTTTTACGATTTAATTGATCTTATGGTCTTAAAACAAGCAGGCCCACTGGCACGTAAAAGACTGCTCTTAGCAATCAGTTGAAACCGCAAGAGGAGGACAGGAAATGCAGTAGAGCACACCGGTAACGGGAACTGCAGTGGATCAGAGCGGTGCGACTCACCTAGGCAAGATAATCTTCTCATTAGACGCCAGCGAGGCAAAGTCATTAAAAGTGCTGTATTTGATGGTGGGCGGGTGGCGGAAGGGTTTGGCCCCAAAGTTGAACTCGCACTGCTGGTACGACATAAAGCTCGCTGCTGCAAAGAAGCCTGACCTGAGGGGGCAAGGGAGGGGTACGCTGGCATTAGGGGTCTAAAACTGGGCTGAGAAAAGTCGAGTAAAAGGGGGGATGATTCCTCACAGCTAAACTAACCATGGTTATGGAGAGTGAATAAACAAGGTGTGGGTGTACCGAGTACTGTGACTTAGAAAAGCACAGGTACCAAGAGAAAAGGTTTGCATTGTTTATATTGCATGCTGGGTCTCCGTTCTGCGCACTGGGACAGGGCGGGGAACACTCACGTGGCCGAGGAGAAGACCTGTTTCTCAGGGGGGAGCTGGTTTCCGTTTAAATAGAAAACCATCTGTTTCTTACTCAGATCCAGAAGGAAGCCAATGGCATCACCTGCCGGAAAAGCACAGCTGTCAAAACCCAGCCAGCTCGCAGGAGCATTGCGCCTCTCAAATGGCAACTTTGGTTTGGCTCAGCGAATCGTAATAATCTCATGTAAACGACGACTGCTTTTTTCAGTGAGTTGTGGACTCCTAGCCTTTAATATTCTGATGCTCCGGAAATGGCTATTGCACTGGTGTTCCCTCTTTGATTATACGTTGTACGCTCTGGATATAGCATCCTTATATTACCGGGGCCAGACGCAATGAAAGTCTGGGGGATTGGACTCACCTTCCTTCCAGCAAGGATGAGAGTGCGGTTTACTGCGGGCATTGTACCAGATCAGCTGCCTGCAGCCATCGTAGGCACAGGAGTATTCATCATCCCCGATCCCATAGCCCTCCTTTAGGAGAAAGCCCCCAAAACATATTAAATATTTCCCCACGTCTGTCACAAAACCCACCGACTCCCTCATACAAACTCATGACATTCAATGGGAGTCCAAGACAGACAGACAGACAGACAGAGACATTACATGGTTGAGGAACTTGCTGTCCTTGGTGGCCCAGCCGATCTGCATGACCCCCGACGTGATGACCGTCACCTCGTAGTACCAGACCCCCGAGTCCACACAGAAGGTGCAGCGGACACTCTCGAAAGAGGATGCATCGCAGCGCGCCTGGGGGAGACGGGGGAAGATCAACTAGGTCGCGCAGAAACGCACTGTCGGACAAATCACAGGAACCTGGCACAAACAGGTGTGTGTGTGGTCCTAAACCAAGTTGTGCTGCCATTTACCTCCCCGTGCAGCAACAGCCCAAAAGCAGAAGGATACTGCAGTAATGTCATTACTGATTGTGAGAAGGCGAGGTTATTCCATCAGCCTAGCTTTTGATTTTAATCCTCTCTCTTCTCAAACCAGAATGCCCAAATAAGATGGTCAATTTGCCCTCTAGAAATTAAACGCTGCCTACAGATAGGGCCATGTTAAATTCAATGCAATATAACTATTAGACTATATTATAAGCAGTGAACAGACTCACATTACCCATTACTGTTTCATTACACCGTCTCCTACAAAAAGTTCCCTTGGGAAGATTGCGATTGGAAGGCCAGTCATATGACAGAGTGCATGCGAAAGGGGTAGACCACATTGAAAATTAGCAATTTGATATTAATCAATTTCAATCAGCTTGCATCAAAGCTGCGTGGCCAAGGCTTTATTCACTCAACAGGTGCCAGAGAGCA
The DNA here is from genome assembly GCA_025775045.1 of Hiodon tergisus. Classification (NCBI taxonomy): domain Eukaryota; kingdom Metazoa; phylum Chordata; class Actinopteri; order Hiodontiformes; family Hiodontidae; genus Hiodon; species Hiodon tergisus. Next base: position 3,020 of record JAOVYW010005362.1, read on the forward strand.
AAACCAAAAAACACCGCTCCGCAAACCTGAAAGAGCTCTAGATTTGCACATTTTTACATTTAAAGGGATTTTTACAGCGGAGTAAGTTATCTACTGTCTAACGTCAAGCAGTTCTCCTAATAGTGAAGGTCTCCAAGGTCTTCCCCTCGTTGCAGCCCAGTGGATGTGAGATTCTGAAACTGTGGAAACCTGGCCCAGATCACTCTGGATCTGACAGGTGGTTCAGGCTTTGGAACGAACCTTCCGGCCAAATAAAAAATAAATACAGAAAGCAAAGTCGTTTGTGGCTGTGACGGTGGTCGTTTTAATCAAGCTTCCAGTGAACAGACCAGGGCTCCTCACCTCAAGGCCACTGGGAGAGATCTTGAGATACTCGCTGACGTCGTTGCTGTTCAGCATGGCGTTAATGTTGTTCAAGTTCACCTTCTCGTAGGTGAACTGGCGCCCCTCTTTCAAGACTGCCAGGGCAAAAAAATATTTAACTTCACTTTCCCCACAATACACTGTGGCGACATGCCTTTTAACAGACAAGCATGTATGCTAGAAAAATGACCAAAGTTTATGACTAAAAATGGGTTTTCATGCCAAATTAAAAACCCTTTGGACTACGGCACACAAAAGAATTTCTAGTAAGTTTATTTCAAGAATAGCATAGAAAAAGTTGAAATCCTCCTAAAGTCCCCCAGCTCCCAGACCAGGGGAACAAGCCCGAGGTACTTACACAGGTTGTCCAGGCTCCACTGGGAACAGAACCCGACCTGACGTTTAAGGTAGTCCGTGTGGACGGCCCAGGACTCCAAAACCGCAAGCCGCTCGCTGATGCAAGACTCCGCAACCGTCAGCTTGTTCTCACCTTTGATAACATATTTCAAATGAGACGTCAGTCGACGTCCCATCAAAAGCACTTCAATCAACCAGCTATTTCTATATTTACAAGGCGATGGCTGGGTTAATTCTGCATCAACAAAACTGACAGCTACAGTTCAAACTTAAGATAAACTTACTTAACCGACCACAACGAAACTAAACCAGGAACCAGGGCAGTGGTACAACAGGAGGAGTGAGACTTACTGGTCTGCGAGAACTTCTCCAGGGCGATCAGTGCGAAGAGCATAACAGTGGGGTGGGCCTCAGAACTCTGGGAACAGAGACGGAGTGGGTCAGGACCAAGGTCGGTCAGGGCGACAGCGTCGCGTTACAACCGGCTCGGACAGGGACAGGAGCGGAGGCATTCAGGAGCCTGAATTATTCACACCGAATCGATACAGTTACGTTACCCTGCCAGGGGAAAACCGCATATCTCTGGCAGTGCCGTTCACCACACAATCAGAGAAGTTGACAAAAGCTTGATTCAGCATTGAGGCAAAAAAAAATGTAAATGGTGAGAAGGAATTTCCTGGTTGTGCAATGCACAAAGGACGTTTTATTACACTTCATGAGCATCATGTGAGCTTGAAGAATTTTAAATAAGTGAACTTTTGTTTTAAAATATTACGTATGAATAAGGTACGCAGCTTTTTGCAATTATGGCCGTTGCCAAAAGATTGCTGTGAAATTAGGTACCTTATTTGAGCTATACCCCGTGTAGAAGGCACAAAAGGCCAACTCGTCTCGTTGTCATGGACATTAGATCATTTAGAGTACTGGGACCATTTTATATCCAACTACAAACATGAACATTTTGTAGGAGTATACCTGTAAAACCACATGAACAGAGCTGAACAATGAGGATAAATCATGTGACAACATTCAGTGAACTCTGCAGGTAAAGTTCATCACCAAAGGTTTGACTTCATAGCGGGGAATCCCATCCACGCACCGCAGGGCATGTTCACTCACCAGACTCTCCAGTAGATACTCCAGGGTGCCAGGGCTGAGGAGACTGATGCTAGCAGGACCTGTAACAGAGAGCAGGACGGGGTTCAAACTCAAAAAGGGGTTATAACAGGGCAGGTCCAAATACTTCCTGTGAACAATAGCGGGAATCAGATTTAGGTTTTCGAAGTAAGCAAGACGTGGAAAGGGGAAAGTAAAGGGGAACTATAACTGATAGTATTACATTTCATAAATTACCCAGACTTTAATGAAGAACCAAATAAAAAAATTCTACCAAGAAGCAATGGGAAGTATTGGTCATTTAATACAGAGAAGTACATCCAGATCCTGATTGAGAATCTGTGGGTTTTAACAACAGGGCAGTTACACAGGGTTAAACCTCACAGTGCTCTGTGTCACGTGAACGGCGTTCAAAAACACTAATTTATCTAAACAACAAAAAGACTTAGGCATTTAAGTCATTATGTTCTGGGAAATGATATTAGTCTTAGAGGTAACGAACCATTACAGAACACTAGAAACAAAAATGGAATACAAGGTAACCGCAGGACAGCGAGCCCCGACGCCCTTGGTGACCCTTTTCATTCCTTAATTATAGGGAGTGTTCGTAAGGGTCACACCTGCCATCTTCTCAGCTAGGCATCCCAGCACGGCAGTAGTGTTGCGGTGCTTGGCAGGGGTGACAGCGTCTTGACGTGCCACGGCAGCACTCAGGCTCAGCATGTCCGACAGCTTCTGCAGAGCATCCTGCAGAAAGGCACACGGGCTGGGTTACAATGTCACACTTCTCAAAAAAGGTTTTCATTGAAAGCAAGACAACTGTGCTCATGGTTAGTAATAAACCGTGGTTTATGACTACAGCTGTAAGAGGAAGGCAGATAAAATAAGTATTTTCAAATACAATGAGTATTACATAAATATCAATTCAGGAAAATAAGTTTTAATAATGTACTTTAAGAAAGTATTTCTTAAAACCCGGCCTATGACAGACAAAAGTACACACACCACAGGAAGCTACACTACACATACACTATGGCTGCAGGCTGACCTGCAAGGGCAAGGTGGGCGTGGGCAGGGACACTCACTTTGGTGGGAAGCGGACATTCGTCCAACAGCAGGGTGATGACAGCTGGTCCCAGCGGGTCGTCCAATGGAATCACTCGAATGAGAGACTGGACCACCTCCAACCACCCGTCATCTGAGTGGAAACCAGGGCACGCCGTGGGAGGAGAAGCAGGGAACGATTAGGCAGGAAAAGAGTGTCCCAAGACAGAGATTACCGTTTAAAAATCAGATGATTTGCTAAGATTGTTTATTTTACACTTAAATTACATTTCCTCACTATACACACACCTCTTACAAACGTAAATGAAAAACCCTCCAATTCACAAACAGTCTAAATAAAAAGATACCCAACTCTCCAGATCACATCTTACCACCTCTCCCCCCCATCCCGAGCCTTCTAACAGGACAGATAATCAAACAACTCGCTGCTGGCCAGTGAGAAAGGGGACACACTGATAGGAAGGATAAGGGAGTTCGACGTCAAGCTGGCAGGGGGAAATGCAATTCTGGGGTGGAGACAATGTTTCTGCAAGCAGTGAGTGATATGATCTATACTACAGCCTCAATGGCAGCCAGGTAGGACAAAGGTGACTGGAGCGTGGCGCACAAATCAGCATCCTTTAGGATCACATCAGTTAACTACTTTTCACTTATCAGTTAGTCTTTTTCCAGAGAACAAAGCAGGCTGATAAAGGAGACAAAAACGCAGAGGCTTCCATGCTTGCCGTCTTAAGCCAAGCCGTCAGCAGTTCTCTCTCTTACATTCAAGACAAGGGGGCAAGTAAGCGGGGGGGGGGGGGGGGGGGGGGGCATCGCCCTGACAACATGAGTCAGGAGCTCAGCTCTGTCACATGGCCAGTCAACGATCCAGCATGTTTCAGTAATCCTCACAGTGCTTATTAATAAACTCCAGAAAAATGCATTTATCGTGGTGTTTTTGTTTACATTTAACAACAAGCAGCGCCTTAAATGGTTAAAAACAGATGGCGAAGGTTTCTTTAAGGCAGGACAAATGAGATCATATGCAACTGAAATAAAGCAGATGAGCAAGCCTTCCAGATTCATTGGCTAGCACGGTTTTTAAATTGAATCAACTTCCAATCAGGAAGACGTATTGCATCTTAACATTCCGTTGGAAACTGCAGTCAGAATAGTTTAGACTGGCTGGCTGTGGATAAGTGGCATTCTGAATGTTCTATTTCTGTCAGCAGTAACATCGTTGAAACTCCCATTTACAACACTAACAACATCACATGGGATAGCTTTCTCATTACCTGTCTCTGCCATCTCATGCAGTGTGATCATAGAGTAAGGAGGTTCTTGGTCACTGAAAGAAACAAAGCAGCACAATAAAATAACAGCGGTTGAATAGTATCCATTGAGGGTTGGGTAGGGTAGATAATTCTAATGACACAGAGCTTGTTCTGGTTACACTCTCTGCACGTGCATGAACAGCCCCAGACAGACACACAGCCCTGGCGTGTATACTGGAGCTGCCATGGCCACTGCTTGGGGATAGTATAGCAGAGTGGCAGACAGCTTCCCACGGTTAACAGATACCTTGATGCTAATTATGTTCATTCGGCAGCACACGACACATATCAATCTATTGGTTTGTTTCTCTCCTAATGCTACAGTGTGGTGAAATATAGAGAAGTAAAACCGAACAGCACAAACACAAAAGTTTATTGACTGGCAATACTTCCTAAACTGAATGTCGAGTCGTGCATCAAATCAACAACTTGAAATTTGGAGATGTTCAGGTTGTCTCATTTCCTTTCCAAATATTTGCCATTTCATATGAATAAGGGGCGCACAAGCATATTAGTATAGTTAACCCTTTGAGTTCCCGAAAAGGAGACTTAATTCCATCGATTTTATGATTATTACACCACTTACTTATCAACTAGTGTCCTGATGACAGCCAACGTATCCAGCACTAGGCCGTCCACATTCTGTTTCTTGCGTCTGGGTTCGTGCGGGCCTCGTCCGCGCCTGGGCGGTCGGACCGGGTCGCGGGGCCTACTGCCGCGCGTCTCCAGTGCCTCTGCAGCGGCATGATCGACACGCCTCAGATGCCCGCGAGTTGCCGGCCCGTCCTCTGCATCACTTTCCTCCCTGCACACACAACTGTTGCCCATGGTCCGGGTGACGGCGGCGCTCCCGCAAAACCAAAGCAAGTGGTGGAGCTGCTCTAAGGTGAGCCGCAGGCCCCACACAAGGCTTCTGCTGGCACAGAATGCAATCCAGGCGGCTACGATCATATCATTTGGGCGACCTGGGGCACAGTCTCTCGGCGATTCCAGCGGTCAGTCATGACGTAACTGCGAAGTGAGGGCAGCTGACAAAAGCGGTGCGCTACGGATGGGTCTGCACGATCCTCAAGCATCCTCAGCTGAACGGTCCATTAGCACAACCATTCAGAAACTGGCATCTGACAACAACAAAAAAAGTTGTATACATCTGTGACAATTAAAACCGACTGGATTTATATTAACAAAATGACAAAAATAACAAAACAACAAAATGACAAAGCAACCAAGAACCGTAAAAGCCTAAATCATAATCTATCTATATATATATATATAAATCTACAACAATCAACAATGGAGATCCTAGAAAATGATATAATTAAGTTTATTAGCAGAGGGGCTTAGCTTGAACAACGTACATGGTTTACATTACAAGTTTGGATTTAAACAATTTATTCGGGTAGAGGCGAATTAAACAAACGTAGATTACGTGTTTTGTTCGGGAAATACAGCGGTCCCCTTCCTTGGATTAAACACACAAGATTTAGGCTTAACACCCAACACCAAAAAATGTCAATTTATTCTCATTAAACAGTCTCAGCAATTACTTTACCTAAATAGCGGATGTGACCATATCAACAAAGGGCAAAAGGAAAAGTTTAACATTCGATAAATGAGAAAGTCTTTACGAAGTTACTAAATTGAACCTAAAAATGCAGTCTATTCATTTGGTAAATTGAGTTTACCTACAATAAAAGCTGTAAAGCGAGTGAATAGCCGTGTAGCTAACGTTGTTGTTTCAAATCTGAACAAACCACCGCTTAAACCAATTAAATAATGCGCATTCGCGTTTAAATGTTAGCTTCCATTGGTATTACATAGAAAATCATATAAAATCAAGCAACCCATTTTTTTTCAAACGTTGAAACGTATGAAAAACGCTACGGTTGAGGAAAGTCTACATCCATAAATACATACCCTCCAAGAGAGCTCAGATCCTCGATGTGCGCGCCCTACTTTAGCACGGTGATGAAAAAAAAGAGGCAGGCCTTTCCGGTAAAACGCAAACGGGAAGTTCACTGGCTAGCGGGATAGCTAGCAAGCTAAGCACTCCATACAGACCGATAGCTGTTCTTTCTTGTGTAATCTCTGTTCATTTCGTTTCCTTTTTAATTACTCTGAGAGATGTTTCTGTTCGTGTTCCACTGTTTACCTGTATTCCGATTCATGATGGTTTGATTTTGCCTGCTTCAGGGTTCCTACTGATTCTGTTCTGAACAGTCAGGTGGTGAGCGATGATGACGCCATCAACTACCGTTCAACATGAACTCCTCCTAGCAACCAGTACACACGATTAACCATCACTCCAGCTCAAGTGCGTTTTTGGGCTCGTATACGTTGCTAGGAAAATACCTTTTAGTACAGATAGCGACAGATTTTACTGGTGATTCGGTAAAAATCCGTCGCATTATTTGAGGTTTTCGCTCATAGCAAGGTGTTTTCCTTCTTAATTCTCAAAAATTCTAGTTGTTGACTTCAGTTGATATTAGTACTTTCTAACTAATAAAATTCAGTTATAAAACCAAGTGTTGATCCGACAAATAGGATTTATATTGATTTTCTGTAGCAATATATTCTTTCTCACTTACATTTCTATTGTTTCGTTAATCTTAATTTAGTTTCTGAGTAACTTTAATATTATAACACCAAAAGCATATAAAATGTTTACTGAAATCAAAACTAATTTAGGCATGGTCTTTTGTATCTAATTATGGATTCACAGAACATTTAAAAGCTATTCACATTGCAATGTGTTCAATAAAACCATACAGAAGATTGTGGTTCTTTTAAGTTTCACTTTAAATACTGTAATTCAACTATTTCAGTGAAATATTTAGTTTTATGAACCGCATGAAACATGACCCGTGTTACCCATATTACCGCATTAAAGAACAATTTCAATTAAACTTCGTAGGGAAGTTTAGGTAAACTCCACGTTCACAGACACTGCAAAATGTACATAAATTAAATATTCACATACATTACGTAGTTTGCATATTATACGTCAATTCTACGTGTTACGCATATTATAGAATTTTACGGTACTCTAAGTAGTTTTAAATAACTTTTAAATAACCCTCGCGTTGAACATCCAATATTTAACTGATCTGTGACTACCATCTCTTGCACTTCAGAAGTCTATAAACCGACGTTTCATGTGATTTGGTTTTTTTTTTTCCTAATAGGAAAATGCCATCATTTATCTCTCACAAAAACTTGGCGTCAACGTCAGAACCTCCAAATTGCATTTAAATGCAGGTGGTGGATAGAGGGTCGTTTTTATTTCTGAGGCTCCGTATCCGAGAGTGCGCAAAGTCACTTAATGTATCACGTTAAAACATTTTAGCGTTGGTATTGATGACTGCGCTCTCATCAGGCATTATACGGCTCATGATCCGTTGAACTAACCGTGAAGACCATGAAGCCAAAACCGCAGTACGTACCGAGCCGTGGGTTTGGTGAACCGTTACACCCCTACAACTTACATTTAATCATAAAAATCATGACCAACAGATCATAATCTTCCAACAGAGAGCGCATGGGGATGAAAACTGTTGGTAGCAATTTATTTTAAAAATATTCCTGTTTTAATTTTAGACCATGAAAGATTTTAACAAGGGTTATCCGTAGCAAATTATATTCAGATTCGGATAGTCTTGTTAGGAATATTCGTTGCAGGCGTTATACATTTTTCAACTGTTGTTGACTGGCTGATTTAAATGTTTATCACGACACAATATAATGCTGTTTCAGTAATGCAGTCAATATGGCAAAAGCAGATTGTGCGGATTCACCACGCTGCCTCTTTTATAGTTATTTATAAGATTATACTAGGCACAGAAAAAATGCATGTACTGTCTATGATTCAGATGCAACTTTTTAATACGTGGCGTTGGTACAACGTGTAATGTTAGTATGCTATACATAATATTTGACGTTCTGTACAGTGCATTTCTTTATTTGGCCAATAGAGGGAGACTTGGTCCTTAGAAAAACGCTTTGCGAGTCTACATTTGGTTCTCCGAAAGACGACACGGGATTGGGTTAACGTCTTCTTTCTCTCTGAAAACGTCTGATGTATTATTGTTGGTTTCACGAGTTGTGAAGAAACTAGTATGCATACCCAACTCCTCGGATTGTGCTGCTTTGTTGCGAACTGATTACAGCCACGACCAGAGGGCTTTTGGACGTCTTGTGGGTTTACACTAGAGAGGGAGTGGGCGGCAGTGTTCTGATAATATTCAAACAGCTATCCTATGCGCTGCAAAAAATCTATAGAACCGTGAACCCCCAGGACCTACATCAGTAGGCGTACAGAGCAGAGGTAGAGGAAAGCAACCTTTTCTCAAATATACAATGCATAAATAATGTAACCCTAATAAGGGCTTATAACGGCTTGTTATGTTGTAAATGTAAAGAGGAGCATCAGTCTCATTAAGACTCTCTGATGGCCAGGTGTGCTTGTCACTGATTCTGTCTACTTTAAGCAATACCGTGTTTGTTTTTGGCCGTGGTAGCCTACACAGCCGGTCATTCGTGTCCAAAGTAAACAGGAGAATACCACGCAGAAGGTACCAAACGGACACGGCCAGCAGTAAACTTTATTCTCCGTTTCAAACGGGCTATACTGATTTAAACTCAGGCTGACTGTAGGCCTACGTTTTTCAAGTTACTGTTTTTTGTTAGTTTTTTATTAACATGTTTTTCTATAAGAAAACTGCAGTATAAAACATTTTTAACTTTGTAGATTAAGTGTAACAGTGTTGTCTGCTGGAAAATCTGCAGATAGAGGAGAAGCTCCAGTGGCTATGCGATTCAAACATATTCACTTTTTCTTTATTCATGTCAGTGTTCAGAGAGTGGCAGGTGTATTCGGTTGTCAGAAAGAAATCGTGTATGTCCTTGTATGAGAGAGAAAAATTTGTCGAGAGCAGAAAATTGCAGAGATCACGGCCAGAGTCGAGTTGAGAAAGAAAACCTTGCTGCTCTTTCTCTGTCTCCCCTCTCCCCATCTCTCTTTTCTTTCTCTGGTTTTGCTCTCTCTCTCTCTCTCTCTCTCTCTCTCTCTCTCTCTCTCTCTCTCTCTCTCTCTCTCTCTCTCTCTCTCT
>JAOVYW010005364.1:1685-12340 GCA_025775045.1 Hiodon tergisus
GATGGTATTGCCCATAGCGAACCTGGCTGGGACAAAGATGGTATTGCCCATAGCGAACCTGGCTGGGACAAAGATGGTATTGCCCATAGCAAACCTGGCTGGGACAAAGATGGTATTGCCCATAGCGAACCTGGCTGGGACAAAGATGGTATTGCCCATAGCGAACCTGGCTGGGACAAAGATGGCATTGCCCATAGCGAACCTGGCTGGGACAAAGATGGTATTACCCATAGCGAACCTGGCTGGGGCAAAGATGGTATTGCCCGTAGCGAACCTGGCTGGGGCAAAGATGGCACAGAGCATTGCCCTCCAGCAGAAACTGAGTGATTTTAAGTTTAGTTAACGCCTGGCTGGGCTGGGATGACTTTGAATGGAGATTCAACCGCAGCTGTGAGGATGACGGCTAGCCAAGCACCCAGGGATCATAACACATCTGGGCCAGAGACTTCATGAGATGAAGAGCCTTGACCTCTTTTGTGTCCGCAATCATTGATAATTCCCAATCTACTGATAGTCACAATGGTTTTCTGACAATGAACTGATAAGGCTGGCCCAGAATGACCCCTTCTTTGACACTGGTTGTAAAGTGAACTGCAGGTAATTTGTGAATTCGTTACCTATCACAACGCACCAGGTGAGCTGCCACTTGTGCTCATGATACATGCGGACAAGAGAGACTCTCAAACTCAGCAACAATTTCAATGGAGTCAGTTTTACTGCATGACCTGAGGGCCAGTGGGATATTTTCATTGTCCACTCAGCAACCATGAAGGACCTGCGAATGGAATTTACCTACAAGTAGAGTGATTTAACATGCATTTTTCATACCCCCACACGATAACCTGAAGGGGTTGAGTTATTCCCAGCTGTTTTTCACACTGGTTGATGAGGGCCCACCTCTTGATTTGTGTTGTTATCATCCCAAGTGATGTGCTTTAAATGTGATGGAAAGGTCTTTCCCAGTCGTGATAGTGAATTTCACATTCTGCACGTTCACATTCATATTGCGCTTTAGAGGAGAAATGCGAGAATGGAAGATACAAACGGATAGATACGGATACAAACCGAGATTTGGTTGGTACAGGTCATGTTCCATTGTGGGTCATGTATTTTATAGGCCTTATGTTATAAGCTGCTTTTCTGGTAGACGTGCTGCTGTGATTACTGTGTTTGAACCGTTCACTGATTGAACTGTGTTCAAAGCAAGCAGGCCACTGGGCTTTGATCGAGCCTGAATATTCGTTCAAACCTGAACTGCAAATACTTTTGTTGGGCCAAACCCAAGAATTGTTTCTCTCCATAAGTAGACACTGAGCTTGAGACTTTAACTGGTGGCAGCCACACGTGAAAATGTATCCTTGTTTTCAACAGGTATAGGCTGTAAATTGCAAATCAGAGATTTTTCATCTGGCCTCCCGTGTGGCCACTACTGTATTTAAATAATATAGTAATGAGTGTTATTCCCCATCAAAACAATTAAAAACTAATAGAAAACTTACTCCTCATTTGTGCTCCAAGTATGCAGATTACCTATTAACTATTTTTTAAATGTAGTTTTGGGGGGGGGGAAACTGCATTGTTATTATTCACCTAAGGTGATAAATATCAACAAAATAATTGTCCTAATCCTTATTAGCATATTGAATTTTAAAGGGTTACAGGATACAAAGTACAAGTTTTATTAAACAAAACATTATTGTAACACACTGTCCAATGTCAACGCTAATATGGCAGATTTTTTCACTAAAGGCAGGGCATCCAAACCAAACAGTTTTCAGTGATCCGCCCATGTCTGCTGAATCGTAGAACAGAGTCATATAGTCATTGTGCATATCGAGCATGGTTGCCTGTGAAATCACACTGAGCACAAAGATGAACGCACGACCTGGTATGTGATTACCCGGTCAGCTCAACAACAACAACTTCCAGCAAAACTGGCCACTATACAGAATAATACAGGCTACTAATGGTACTAGTATCCGTATTTATGTGCACAAACGATCTTCAAACGGCTGCCAAACGCATGCTTCTAAGTCAGATTTAGTTTGTTTTAATAAGTCGTTTGATTTAGCATGAGGCCGGGATTGATTTGGCCATTATACGGACTTGTATAACCTCCAACTGTAACCAACATGTTAGAGTGAGCTGAAACAAGGAGAGGTCCGAACTGAAGACTCAGTCGCCTTGCCAACGACAAAGTGAACACCCAGTGGCCCTTTTTTTTAAAACGATAAAATGAATGGTGCTTGGTGTAAGCCCGACCGTTCTGAGTTTAAGTCCTGATTGACAAACTGTGATTTAAGCTCACCAACTAAGAGTTGGATCATCACATAGAATGATCCTGAAAGATCTGATCGAGAATCAACAGCACTGATTTACTATTACCAATTATTCAGGAATAGATGAGCTATGATGTATTCATATTTTAATCTGTGTCAGGTGGGAGTCGACAAAAAGCTGCACGGGTTAACGTTTTCAACAACAAGAAACACAGATATTGATCAGGGTCCAGAGTGAGGTAGGCAGATAATTCTATGATTGTAGTAAGGGGTATAAGGTGTATTAATTTGGATATTGCAAACATGCCAGTTGTAAAGCCATCAAAAGCTTGCAGTTGATGAGATATTATTTTTCATAGAAGTAAATCTTCTTTTTTCTCTGATGGAAAATTAAAAAGCACATTCTGGCACAGATTCAATGATACCAGGAAACTGAGACTGAATTTAAGCTATACAGTTTTCAGTCTCTTTATTTTATCCTGATATTATCAACAAGAAAACAATGATTCTTTTTTCCCTGTACAAAGGATGAAATGTAAAATGATCAAAAAGACGGACACATGTAACAAGCATGTGCTGATTACAGTTCACTTGGCAGGATTTAAATTTAAGCTATCTACTCGCCTTCGAAAACAAATGCTCAAAATAATGGATAAATAAATATTAAAGCTGATTAAAATTTTAAAAAGTTTGTATCACACTGCATTTTATATGGTGCACTGTATTTAATTTTTTCTAGTATTCCTAACAATTTTTGAGTTATGTTTTTTATTAGTTGTTTAGTGGAAACATCTATATTGTCTTTTTAAGTCTGTATTATACATGCATGTTTGTATTATTGTCTAAGGTTTAAAGAAACTTCAGTACTACTGAAAATATATTCTGTGCCAATAAATGGTTATGTAGCAAAATATTCTGCGTAGGTCTAGACAGACATTAGGGTTGTTATAATAATAATGTTATTGTGAATATGGGATAGGAAGTAGTAATGTGTTTTCCGGTTGCCAAATACAAACAAAGTTCAGAAGACAAAAGCCAGTCCCATCAGTATAAACCCTGAGGATGAAGTCTCACTGTGATTATGAAGTTATAGAGACTCTGTAGCAGCCCCAAAGGATCTTCTTCTGCAGCCAGATAGTGAAACAAATTGGGGACTGTGACAGACACCAGACCAACGCCAACGCGCCTCCAATCCCGGGGAGACCAACCTGTGCAGACCAGATGAGTAAAATATTAATGATCAACGACTTCAAAGGATGTTATGATACCCAAAGGCAAAGGCGGATTTTCAATGCCCACTGTCATTTGTGTACAAGTGCTCTGTGTTGTCAGAAAGTATTTAAAAGTTTACATACTCCGTAAGATTTGGTTTAAAGTGTCATTGCTACTTCAAATAGTCAAATAACTTTAATAACTTTTGTATTTTAGCACATGACATCACAATTTTATTTAAAAAATTACATTCGACATTTGTAGTTGATTTGGAACAATGGTATGACACACATAATATATATAAAAAACAAACAAACATGCATTACCTTGAGGAATGAGGGCAAAAAGGTTTTCCTTTCTCATAACTTTGTTCCAACTTCAATAATCATGCTTGTTTATGGAATCTATTGCTGATCAATAAATATTAAGCTATTAAGCTACTTCTTATATGTACTGGGATGTTTCTCGAGCAGCCGATTTTTTTTTACTCGGGTGGACTACTCCAGATTCACACTGAAAAACACCGAAACACCGAAAACTAAAATAAAACTAAACGCCGTATTTTAAAAACATAGCTGATACATTGTAAAGGTTATTAATATAATAAATGTAAGCAAAGCTGATGTTTACGTTTAGTTTTTTGATCACAGAAAATCATTTAGAATTTATTTATCAAGGTTTCCAATAAATCCCAGGAAAAGAATCTCATTTAAAGAAGCTACATAATTTCTGGTGTACGATACGCTTTATTTGAAATTAATAGCTATTAAATAATTAACTTATTAAATTATTATATAAAATTTTATTTTATTTTAAGATTGCCTAAAGAAATATATACTTTTTGTTTTTCGTTATACAACCACACCTGAAATGAACTGTTCATTTCATGATATAATAACTAATTATGTTTATATTGCCACTCTAATTTGGAGACACCAATTGTGCTAATGCATTACGGCTCGAAAATCGTCACAAATCCTGCCGTCACATATGGGTAAGACCGTATGACTAGTCTCCTTGAATCCTAGCCACCTTCAAGCCATTTATACATTTTTTGTGAAAAAGTATTGTGAAAAATTTCTTAGAGTAATTTTAGAGTGTCTACCCAGCTGAGACCTAACAAAGTAACTATTCAGTTCTGTCCATTGCAAAAGTATTGTATATTTACTGAAATATTTTAAATATTGCATGAAGACAGTATTCATATTTCTTATTATAACTAGATATATTTCAGTCTGTGACCCCTCCTCATTGCCACTGTGACTAACAAATAAGGGAGATGAGCTAAATTAGTACTCCCAATCTAAATATTCAACTGTGAACCAGCTGATTATACAAATTAAATTTCCCACGTGTATAATGTATGTCAACCCACCAGCAGGCTGACACTATAGGTTAGATTAAACCCCAGGTTTTCTCAGTTAGATTGACAATTAGATTATTTTAGTGCTTAGCCAGAACAAAAAACTGCATACAATATTTACTATTATCATTATTATTACTATTATCATTCATTTGAAGAACCTCTTTTAGAAAACTCTGTGCTTCCAAGCAACCCAGATTAGTGGAAGAGTGTGCTACCAGTGGAGACATCCTAAAGTAAGTATTAATTTTTGTCCCCAACAAATACACCGACAAGTATTTATTAACATGCAACAACAGACTTGACTGTGTGATTTATTCGCTGTTTATACAAGGATAACCCTTTACCATCACGTGTTAGGAAAGGTTGCCATCTGGAGGAGTGTAGAATCTGATAGGCAGGAGAAAAGGAGGAATGTTGCCTGTTATTGTATGCTTAAATGCTAAAAATAAATCTAAAGACAATTGTGCTGTAGATTTGCATTAAAATTCATCAGTATTATGCAAGTTTGTTATCTCCCCCGTTATATCCTTATTTTTATTTATCTAATACATGTGTACCTTTTTATCCAATAAACCCCTATAACTTTTCAAATATCCTTGAATGAAAATTTGAAAACATTTAAAATGGTTTCTACGTAAAGGTAAGTAGCTGATATGGTCCCAAAAGTCATACTGTCATTTGTTCTTTAAAATGACAATTTTTGCTGTCCACAAAATCTGCAAATGATATGATCTAGATTGACCCTTGCAAGATGATTGCCTACACTTCACTTCTACAGGGACTGATCTGCTTGGAAAAGTAAATGTAAAGAGTTAACCGGAACGCAGTTAGATGGAACTGAAAAACTGACTAGTCAATTAATTACTGAAACGCTATACGGTTAAAATGCTCACGTGAGCCAATGTTGCACACTGTTAGCTAAATCAGTACTGCATGCTAAAACAGGGTTTATGCAAGGTAACTGGCAGAATACCCAGTGCGCGTTGAAAATTCGATGGGCGATGCTCATGTCAGAGGGTACGTGTTATTGAGCCGCTTGCCTCTAAAGCTTCCACCCCGTACAGCAGAGGATTACCTCACTTTCTTTGGCCCTCTGATTATGCTGATACCCAGCAGTGACCCATTCACACACCGCCGCTTCAATGCTAATGCGCTGCATTCTCATCAGTGAACTTGCAGGGGCAAACTGCGGCTTCCTTCCACCGGTGTCGTTGACATTCTGCAAGAATCTGCCAGAAGTGTGTATTTATTTACAGATACTCTGTGTATCTCTGGCAGATTCTTTCCTGTATACGTTCAAATCTTCTAGATTTTTGCTCTCAAGGTTTCCTACTTCACTTAGTAACCATCTGATGTAGGGAACAGACAATTTATGTCATCTCATTATTTCATTATTTACTTCTCAATTTCTCAATTTTTCTTTGTGTATTTCCTAATTCAATCTTAAAGCCATTTAGAAGTAATGCATTTGTGTGTGTGTGTGTGTGTGTGTGTGTGTATACTGGTCTATACATGTCGGGTGTGTGTGTGTGTGTGTGTATAGCATTTATACATACACACACACACACACATATATATAGTATATAAATAAGCTAGGGAGGCGTGTCTTAGCCTAATTTCTCGCGTTTGGTGCTGAAATGTAAAGATGGAGCTTCTGTGAACGGAACAAGCATTCAGCTGTCAGATTCATGATCCAGAAAGGATCTTTAGATGTTTGTGGCAAGAAAGCAGTCGATCACAAAAAGGACAACACTGACAAAAACCTCTGAACTGAACCTTTTGGTATGATTAATATTTTCATAATAATGTAGTATAAAATTAGATTTTCAAAAATATTTTTTTACAAAGATCCTCTCAGTATGGTATAATTTCTTGCAAGCACTCTTGATTTAGTTGACAAATTGCCTGACTTGCATCAAATTTAGTTTTTTTCATTTGATTTTTACAGTTGGATGAAAATTTTCTCCGGGTCCCAGTGGATATTGAGGACCACAACAAGAGAGAATATAGTCCACACCTCCTCCCCATAAAATCCTCATCAGCGAGTTCCCCGGTCTTTGCGTTTAAATACATCATAATACGATAATAGTCATCTCCAAAACTCTAAACAGATTTTCATTTTTTTGTTGTTGCTTTTTCAGACCATTTACTCATTCATTTATGTAAGAATTATTTGACAAGCCAAGAAAATCGAGAGTTTGGTAGTCACTGACTTGAATTCAGAATGTAATGAAAGTAATGAAAAGGTAACACCTAAACAAAGTTCAAGGCGAATGCCATGGCGACCATACAAGGGAAGTTAATCAGCAGAAGTGGGCAAAGGTTGCTTCCATCTGCAAAAGGCCGTGTCAAAAGTTATACAGGCAATGCATTTGTGGAGTGGCAGGTCCACAGTCTTTTGCATTGAAGCTCTTTGGCTCTTTGGTGAGATATCCAGTGTACAAGGGACCAAAGAGGTTCAAGCTGGGAAATTGTTATGGGTTATGTTCAAGTATTCCAAGCAATTATATCATTATGCATCTTGAATAGTGATCATACCGATGTTATTGTTTAAAAAACCATTATCCTCTTTGAAAAACCAAAGTAGTTTCAGACTTGAAAGTCTACTTGCTACGGAATACTACTAGGCAATCCAGTTCCTGTAGCAACAGAAGTGTAACCACGTCGTAGTTCTGCACAAAACAACAGCCTTCACAGGTTTCTAGATTAAACTAACATGCTTTTTCTTGAAGGTCATAAGATCATAATTTTAAAAAATCAGTCTCACAGAGTGCGTGGTGAGCAGAACCTGAAAATGGTGGGACTGTAAGAACACATCACAAAGCTGCCAAGTTTCGGACAAAAACCATTATGACGCATTCTCAAATAATTTCCATTTCCATAGAGATGGAATGTGAGTCTGCACAAAGATACCTGGCTGACAATTCAGGCAGTATTTGTATTATTCTGGGTGCTCGCGCGTTGCTCACACAGAGACTTGCACGTAAAGAACCTGCTTTAATGTTGCTCTGTGGAAGAGATTTAAAACACTGCTGTGTGAATCCTGTTGACTTTATATGCAATTTTATTTATGGTATGCTACAGGGTACGTCTGTATTTTGGTTGTTATTACTTGTTGCATTAATAAAATATTAAGTGCAAAACTGGGTCATTCCAGCATTTACAAGGCAAAGCGTGGTGGTATCACAAGCAAACCACTTTAATAGCATATCATTCACACGTAAAAGAGTCCAGGGGGAAGAAAAAACCCCCCAGTAGTTGGGATTACATTTTCTGCGTTGGTGGATGAATCTATGACTGAGAATACTTCTGGGTTACAAGGATCACTCTCTGCTTCCCTGTCACTTTTGGATCAGGCCTTACCGACAAACTTGTGTAGCTGCGAGCTTCTACCCTCACCGCTCTGAACTGTAACACGCCACTGTCATAATCCCAGCAATGCTCCAAACAGAGGCCGGAGGTCCAACTGGGTTTTCCAGTGTGGAGGATCTGGTGGAAGGACCCCCATTATTTCATTAAAGTAGTGAAATATTGAGCATGCTGTTATTTGAAGCAGTGGCAGATGCTGCTGTTTATTAAATGGTTGCTAGCGCGATGTCCCGCTATCAGCAGGCGATCAAAAGTGAAAACACGTCCTTATGTTTAGTAGTAACCTATATACTGTTAACACTTCCATCAATGTAACTCTTATAGCAGTTCACAATTATGGTGATACTGGTGGTTTTCGTTCAAAGATAGATAATGTAAAATAAGGGTGTTTAGGTTCTCTCAGTAGCACACTCTGGGGTCCAGAACTGTGTTCAGCCTGCCTACTATGAATCAAAATGTGATTGGTTGATTTTACTGTCACTCTTTCCTAACGCTTCAGACATTGTAAGTAATTGAAACAAAATAAAATAAAAATGTTTCATATTGTATTAAACCGCTAATATTTTCATAAAGTAAATACATTTTAAAAAATCTCATTTTAAATGTTGGGGCCTGCAGAGAAGGCTTCAAGGCCTCTGAGGGACCAACACTGGGTGGAGTAGTATCACAAACACTGGGTTGAGTAGTATCATAGTACGTATGTCTATATATATATATATATATAATGTTGAATTCAAACTGAATTAATAATGCGTATTAAATGTAAAGAATTAAATTGACAGAAAAGACATGGCCTCAGTAATCTTTTGACACCAGAAATAAAAACAGCTTTGAAAAGACTTAAGGTACTTTCTCCTGCGTTTGTTTTCCTTCCTATCCTCACGACGGGCCTTTCAGGTTGACCAATTGACCAATTGAGTCAGCCGTGAAGGCTTGAAGCTATGGAGTCTGATCTCTGCTGTATACGTTCAGCAAGCTTTAAGTGGTATAGGCAGAACATCAGCTCTCATAAGCTTGTTGATTTGTCCAGCTCACGGTGGTGCATACTGTGAGGAGAAATTTGTTCTAATAAAATGTCAGGTCCGGAATACAATGAACTCTAATGACTCTCAGAATTTTCTAATGGGTGATAAATCTTAGATTAGAGAGCTTGCAGAACGGTGTTAAAGGAACCGGGCATACACAATAACCCAACTCCCTGTGATTCACTGGATAGTTTGATTTATATCTGCTTTTCACCAATGGAAGCATTGTGGTTGCAGGTTTATTGTATGGTGTACTCTATTTTTAAAATGTTCACCAGGGCTGATCACTGTTTTAAAGTAACAATATTTTTAAAAATTGAATCAAACTTGCAAATATTTGCATTAGCTATGAACTGCCATACCATGTTGTCCAGGAAAACTTTTGACGTCATAATCATGACTTATTATCCTTTAATGCATATTTTTATTAAATCCCACACTTTCATACCCACGCTAAGCCTTCAGCAAATGCAAATTCAGAGTACAGTCATTTCTTTATTCAAGAAAGTTAAAGATAGGGTTCGGAAAATAATCTTGTTGGACATGTGTGCTCAACTCCGCAGATGAAATATGGTCGCTTTTAGTTTTCCGTAATAACAATAGCTAACAAATAAGTAAAATAAAGAGGATGAATCACCAAGCAGATGCCTTTTGACCCCAGCCCTCTCAGAGAGTGCATCCTTTATACTAATAGCTTCATATATCCTCTGGAGCTACTCGCAATATCTTTCTTAACCCAACGTCCTGCGGGAAAACTTTGTTATAGAAGCTAAAATCCATCAGATTTTTCCTGGAGGAAATATAGCTTTCAGTCTCCGAGCTAGATGAAAAAAAGCATGAGTAAATGTTTGAAAATACGGGCCCCATTTTTTGGGTTGCAGTCCAGTGTGTTCGATTTATTGCTAATCATGTGTGATGGTGTATTTTATCTCCAATTCCTTGTTCTAGTTGTATAATCATTTCTTATACTTCGGACGTTTATCCATTGTCTTTAGCCAATCGGACGTAGTGCAAAACTTTTTTTTTTCAGGACGGCTGGTCACCCTATGTGCAGTGCACAACCGGACTGCTATCAACAGCGTCCTCTACCATATCGAAAATGTGAGTTTGTCGTGTCGCAGACACATTGCTTCCTAAAGTGGAGAACCCAGGTGGGACTGATTGGCTATAGTTCAACCGCAGCCTTACAGTGCCTTATTGTTGTTCACTAGTGTAAGCTGGCGATCGCTCCATTCCCAGCCTTACCGTGCCTGAATGTTGTTCACTAGTGTAAGCTGGCGATCGCTCCATTCCCAGCCTTACCGTACCTGAATGTTGTTCACTAGTGTAAGCTGGTGATCGCTCCATACCCAGCCTTACCATGCCTTGATGTTGTTCACTAGTGTAAGCTGGTGATCGCTCCAT
>JAOVYW010005365.1:0-12339 GCA_025775045.1 Hiodon tergisus
ATGTAGCTTGGGATGAGCAGTGTAATGTAGCCTGGGATGAGCAGTGTGATGTAGCTTGGGATGAGCAGTGTAATGTAGCCTGGGATGAGCAGTGTAATGTAGCATGGGATGAGCAGTGTAATGTAGCATGGGATGAGCAGTGTAATGTAGCTTGGGATGAGCAGTGTAATGTAGCCTGGGATGAGCAGTGTGATGTAGCTTGGGATGAGCAGTGTAATGTAGCTTGGGATAAGAAGGATAATGTAGCCTGGGATGAGCAGTGTAATGCAGCTTGGGATAAGAAGGATAATGTAGCCTGGGATGGTTATAACCATGAGCAGAAGCTCTCTCCTCCCTACTGCCTCCTCCAGAAGCAAGGCGGAGGTACCCACATCAAGGTCAGATGAATGAGGCTGTAAACAGAAAGGCTGGCTACAATCTGAGGATGGGGAACAGGGTTTACTGAGGTAGAGGTAGCTTCCCATCAACACCCTGTCATTTGTAAGAGGTTGAAATCAACACTAACACCTGTTCAGGGATCAAGGTACAGGGTGCAGTTAATTTCTTGATGTGGGCTTGATGAAGAGCACGGCGTTGTTCTTGAGTAAATAAGACTTGGAATCGAACAAACTCAACTGTTGGATTAGCTGAGTTTTTAAGCACTGCAGGAATATAGATCCGATATTTAAGCCCAGAAAAGAAGACTAACTGACTTCTAATCATTGTGAGAAATCCATTGCAAATTCGCTATAATTGCCATCCATCAATATTATATTGTTTGGGCTTATTAAGGGGATATTTGAGGAATGGGGCGCTGCAGATGCCTGGCCCCTGGTTATGCTCTTCAGAAATTCTTTATGATTTCCTTTCTAGTGCTTTTCTTTCCTAAAATTAAATGTGATTAAATTTAACCAGCATGGACCATTGAGCTGAGTGGTCCTCTAGAAAGGACCAGACAAGGGGGTGGATATTTACATTGGAAACGGGACATTTCCTCTGTATCTTAGGCCTGGGGCAGCCATTCAGACCCTGGCTGTGCTGGAGGATGAGGGTCCTTCAATGTTAAGATGTCCCCGCTCATAGAGGGCTCTCCTGTCCCTACTGCAAAGCTGTTCATTCTGGCAGTGGGACATCCCCCTCGCCCTGCTGACAGTTATCAGCATTCTGGTGATGCATGTGGCCTGTGGCCAGGGAGACAGCGGAGTCCCTTTGAGGTGGGCTGGGAGGCCGGGGGCCAGAGCACTGCTACTTGATTTGGCAGCGAAAGAAACATGAGACAGATTAGAGAAGTTTGGCCCAAGGGGCAATTATTTTTACTTCGGCGATTAACCAAGAAAAAAAAAGTGCTGATTTCTTCTCAACTCTATCCAGCAGCTTTATGTTAATCAGAGGGGGGTTTGGCTTGGAGGAGGTACAGAGAGCAGGCCCAGCATAGCTGGGAGTGCACCAAAGCCATCTTTTTCAGGAAAGATGATAAACAGCATATTTGTCAACGCACACGCCTGTGCTAAACATTCAACTCAGGCTACAATTTGACAGATGGAAATAGAGGGACAGCACTTTCACGAGGCGAGGCGCTCCCTGTACCATCACTCTGGTCACCTGTGGCTGTACTGGCTCCAGTGAGCATTATGTTGGTGCAAGGTCACCACAATTCCCTCACTGCCTCTCTGGTGATAGCGGTGCCAACTAGAGGCCTCTCAGACGGCTCCCACTCCGCCTCCCATACAGGGCCCCCTCTCATGTGGTGGTCCCCCTCTCGTACTTTGGTACCCCCCCTGCCTCCACCCTTCCAGCCCATTACCTCAGCTCCTCTTCCCCTGCTTTAACCTTGGCCAGCGGGCTGGAGGAGAGAGAGTAATTCTAACCTTAAAACCTGCTGATTGAAGCTAGTTTTGAGGAATTCGATTCCACTTAATGCCTTTGGCCACGCGCCCGGGAGCTTGGCATTCACTTCAACAGACAGCGTGTCTTCACTGCATTGCACCCCCACTGTACTCTGTGTGTGTTTGTGTGTGTTTGCATGTTGGCCATATATATACTTTCCTTTTACATCTCCTAATTAAGAAGTCCGATTAACATTGCCATGTTGGGGTGTCAGGTGGACTGGCATTCTCTGGTCACACTGATCTCCATCTGGGCTGGTGGACAGGCATTCTCTGGTTACACTGATCTCCGTCTGGGGTGGTGGACAGGCATTACTGGTTACCCTGATCTCAGTCAGGGCTGGAGGACATGCATTCTCTGGTCACACTGATCTCGGTCAGGGCTGGAGAACAGGCATTCTCTGGTTACACAGATCTCGGTCAGGGCTGGAGGACAGGCATTCTCTGGTCACACAGATCTCGGTCAGGGCTGGTGGACAGGCATTCTCTGGTCACACTGATCTCGGTCAGGGCTGGAGGACAGGCATTCTCGCGTCACTGTGTTAGCGCTAGCGCTCCATAGTTTGGGTGTAGCTTTACATCACCGTGATAGCATTACCACACCATAGTTTGTGTGCTTCCACCCTGCACAGTCTTGCTCTCAGCCCCAGCATATCGCACCACAGCCGGCTTGCTGAGAGGCGAGCCCATCCTGCTCTGCCCTGCTGTTCTGTTGGAGTTCAGTTTCATTGATCTGGCAAATGACCGTCTGTTAAGTGGCATTTAAACATTGGCTACATCTTTGTTTGGGTTTGATTGGTGCTGAATGTGTTTCCCTGATTGCCATAAACTGAGGCATGATGTAATTTGAATGTAGGGCTATGCAAACCATCAGACAGTAGGCGATACGGTCCCCTCGTGAACCAGCAAGCATCTCACCAGCGCTCCAGTTCTATAGTGTGAATGTAATTGCAATTTAATTGCTCAGTGTGTGATGTGCTGTCATCTGTCACGGACCACAGACAGCAAATAACGGCTCTGTCGCTTTGTCACATCACTGAACCGCCTTCAGAGCGTATTGGAAACAGACATAATGATCTGTGTGTGTTTTTGTCTGTGAGTGTGTGTGGGTCTGTCTGTCTGTCTGCCTGTGTGTGTCTGTCTGTCTGTCTGTGCATGCATGTGTGTAGTTGGTGTGTGTGTATGAGTCTATGTGTATATGTACATGTATATGTAAGCGTGTGTGTGTGTGCGCGTCTGATGTTTGTGTAACATGTAGACAGACTGGTGTGTGAAGCACAATGTGTGCCAAGCAAGGGGGGGTTCTTCCTCTCCAGCACCTACCCACACAGTTGCGGTTGCCCTCGCCATCCTGCGTTGGCGTGTTTGTCTCTGACAGCGGCGCCGAGCTGTGTAGGGCTTGTGCGATTTGGGAAATTGAGTAAACAGAAGCAATGTGAGGCTGAAACATCACACACAGCTGGGGACGCTCGCGCCGACCGGTAAAGTGTCTGCACCTGTCCATCGGCAAAGAAATACAACGCCAGGTTTTTACCGGGGAAGAGAAAAGGGTAGGCAGATGGGCTGCTCCGGAGCCAGACGGCCGGTTACTGAACTCTTAGTGGCACGGTCATGGGAGACGGGGCAGGTGCTGAGCCACACACCCAGGGGACAGAGGGGGAAGGGGAGTAACTGTAATCTAAAGTTTAGAGGCAAATCTCGGCAGACTTCAGACAAATAGTGGCCACCTGACAGACCCAATGGGCTCTGCGCTGTCCTCTCTCCTTCATTACCTTCACTCTGCATCACCTTCACTCTGCATCACCTTCAGTTTTCATTGCCTTTTATTTTCTGGTGTAGGCACATGTGTTAGCGTTTGAGCATATGTGAATCTATATCCTGCTGTGAGAAAATAATTGACAGGGGCTATACTTCTCTTCCATATACCGAGATCAGATAGCTTGGCTGGCTTTCTCTTAATATCCCCTCTGGATCTGTGGGAGCTCATACCCATGTATCTCATAAGCTCCTCTTCGGCCTAAGTGCAACCTTAGTGACCGTGTATGCAAAATGGGCCATGTGGGACAACGCTTGTTTTGACTGTCCTTAGCGATGCAGCCTAGACAGCCAACAGTAATGAAAGACGCCCCATGGTTCCCCAATGGAGGGTCTGAGGTCAAAGTGTACCTATCCTGTGGCTGATGGCAACAAGTAGTGTCAAGTAAAACTTGTGAGTGGTGGATCGACAGATCACGCTGGCGAACATAGGAGGGAGAACATAGCCATCCTCCACATTTGTGAAAAATTGCACCTGGCCTCTTGGCCGGATCCTTCTGGGCTACTATCGGCCGACACTCGCACGGATGCCATTTGGGTAACGAGACCCCCTGGGCGCTCCATTATCTGTTTTATGATAAAGAGGTTAATAACTCTGTGCTCTGTAATGCAGATAATCTGCAGGGGGCTGGGGGGGAGGGGGGTATCAGTACAGTATTGTGTCACACTAAGTACCAAGGGTGGGAGAGGGTTTCTCCATGTGGCGTACACTCTGGGCTCAGGACACGGACCTCCATGGCTCAGCAAAGGGCTCGGTGTGTGAAATGGGGGAACAGGTGGATTTTGACTCTGTGTTTCTCATCTGTTTCTTTTCAGTGTCTCTACGGCTGTTATGTCCACTCCTCCATCATCCCCACCTTCCATCGGCGGTGCTACTGGCTTTTGCAGGTGAGGTACCCCTCCTAGCTGAGCCCTCGGGAGAGAGTATGAGTATGGCCAATAACCAGTAAATGCTCTGGTACTGTTATTAAAGTGTTGTCGTTCCAAGTTCCAAGTTTTATCTACTACCTCTCTCTAACACCTATGTGGATGACCTCTGGGCATTTGGTCATCCATCTTCCTACATTTCTCTCCCTCTATTCCTTCTGCACATTTTCGGGCCTGGTGAGAATAATGTTCTCCTGTGTCAGTGCTTTAGCCATGGTAGTGCTGTTATGCTCACAGAGTTATCCCACAATCCACCCTCTTTCCTAAAAATAAGACTGAGGGGAGGGCCAGTGGAGGTCTTTGTGGTAAACACAGCTTTGATCTGTCTCTCCGGTTCTTTGTTTTAGGCAGACTAACTGTCCTCCGCAGAAAAAGTGGAACTGTCTCTGAGAACAGTGGAGGAGACCACAGCAGTGCAGCCCTTTGATCTATTTATATCTAACACCTGTTAGCGAGAGCCTTTGTTGCCTATTGTTAGGCTTCTGAAGTCATTGCTGTTTCTCTGTGTTCCCTCTACAAGCTGTTAAAAGCTCTTCCAAATCTAATTCTGACCTAATGAAGCCAGGCAAGGAGATTAAACATAGCCCCCCCAACAATCACCACCGCCTGCCGAAGACAGATCAAAGAACTTCCTGACACTGCAGGGAGGGGGTTGGGAGCACAGCACACATAGGGGTATGTTCTCTTCTTTAAAGTTCTGTTTTCACTCTTATCTCGTAGGGCACACTGTGTGCACTGCTCCCTATCTAATCCGTTGCAAGGCTTGCTGAATGGGTTGGGTTTTCAGGTGGATCCCAGTGAAGTTTGTGGGAAAACTCCAGTGGATTGGAAAACCGTCAGCTCTGAGCAACGTACAGCTCTGTGTTTAATGGGAACACATGAGCGACGGGATGGGCCTTTCTGCCAACATTGGCCTCTAATTTTATATTCTTTGAACTCCCCATGTAACAACCTAATTTACTTTGTAAATTGTCAAGTCTGATGTAGTAGACTGACAGGTATCCTTCAAAAGGTGCCGAGAGACGTCTGCCATCCTGATCTTGGCACCTCTAGATTTTTTTTCTGCGTCTTCCCTGCAGAAAGAAGTGGCTCGCTAGTGACGGACAGGGAAAAGTTGCATGTGACTGTTTGCTGGGATTAACCACCAGTTGGCGGTGGTGGCTGATTGGTTGTGGCAGTGGCACCCGTTTCCCCAGGGAGAGGGGATCTAGGCTAATGGGAAAGGAGGTGGGGTCAAGCCTGCAGGCTGCTTCTTCACCCTGTAATGACACCTCAGAAGATAGGAGAATGGGAGTTATGAGAGCTCGCAGTATGGATCATTTTTACTGCACCCCTGTTTTCTTGTGCTCTCCACACTTTGACGTCTTGGCAATACCATCTAATTATCGGTGCCTTCTCCCCTGACGGTTTTTAAAAGGGAGCGTTTAGTTTTTGCCGCCCCTGTTGTCTCATTTGCAATTTTATTGAGGTGATATGAAAGCATGGCACCGACCGAAAAAATACAATCTATCGCAGAATCAAATAAGGTTTAGGAACGTATCAGTTGACCAGTTTCTTGCTAAACCGTTTACGCTGTAGCTAAAATGCACGACAAAGTGGAGCTTTTAATAGTCAGAGGCCTCCTTTGGATTGACTACCAGTTTCTGAATGATGATGTCATAGCTCTGGCAAACAGTCTATGGCAGTTTAGGTGTATTAGCTATTGGACCTGTGGCCAGTGAAGTGTAGTAGCATAGATGTTGCCGTGTAGGATACTAGTTTTTAAATCTGTGCGCAGTGCTGTTGTAGCCTTGTTAAAAGGTATTTACCATCTCATCATCCGTTGTCTCATCATGCACTAACAAAATGGAAGTCTTCAAGTCTCCTCTACCTTTTTTCTTTCAGTGGAATGGAGTGTCGAAAATAATCACAATATTAGAGTGGATCATTGTGCGGTGACACTTGTGTGATGACACACACATGCCCCAAAGAGGCAGGTCACTAGGGGCATCAGGGAGGGAGGGCGCATCGGCAGAATACTAACCTGCTGATTAATCATGCTTCAACACCCCACATCTCTCGCAGCACACCTCCACCTTAACTGCACTAACCCCCACTCCCCAGTCATCATGTCATATGTGATTTCTTTAGTAGAATTTACTATGACTCACTGAAAACCAGTCCCATTGAAACACAGGCCCACGGGGAAAAAGGCAGACATTAATAGCCATGTTAGCTAAACATTCATTTCAATTGTAAAAGCATGGATACCCAAAGTTTTCTTAGTCTTGCAACAAAGTTACAGGGTAATTTAGTGTTGGTGTCCTTCTCCCAACCAATCGCTGTCCATGGTTCTGAAAGCTCATGCAGGATAAAATGAACAGGCCACAAACCCTATAGTACAGTTTGTTATGTCTCTGATTCCCACCTCCCTCATTGGAGTAGAGGGCCTGTCACAAATGGTTCGTCTGGGCATTTCCACTTCCTGTGACCATTAGCGTAACTGGAGGACAGACAGAGGAGGATTGAACGAGAAGGGGTGGCTGTTAAATAATGCAGCGCTCCTTAAAAGCAGAGAATTGACCAAAATGTGATTCGCCCCATAGCTGAACATTGGCTGTTTCTGAGTTTGCAGACAGGGATTTGCAGGGGCCGTTACTGTCTGCTAGGTCACAGAGGAGGACACATTGAGACTCTGTCCTCTCGTTATTACTCTCATTACTCTCGTTACTCCTTTCATCACTCATTTAGTTGCTTTTCCCATCACCCCTTAGTTACTCATTACTCTTCCCTTTACTCCTCATATCACTCCTTTAGTTACTCATCTCATTGATTCTCTCATCACTCCTTTAGTTACTCATCTCATTACACTCTCCCTTTACTCCTCATATCACTCCTTTAGTTACTCATCTCATTGCTTCTCTCATCACTCCTTTAGTTACTCATCTCATTACTCTCCCTTTACTCCTCATATAACTCCTTTAGTTACTCATCTCATTGCTTCTCTCATCACTCCTTTTGTTACTCATCTCATTACTCCTTTAGTTACTCATCCCATTACTCCTCTCATCACTCCTGTAGTTACTCATCTTAAAACTCCTCCCTGTAGCATGATGGGGTGTACCTGGTCCAAGAGTGGCTGGATACGGAGACACGGGTACATCTCATTAATTCCTGTCTCATTTTGACAAACTTATTCAAACAAAAATCAAAAACTATAACTACTAAATAAAACCTAACTAACAAAATAACAAACTGAGAAATAAGTAAACAGTTATTAAACAAAAAGATCCACCACAAATTTTGTCGACCATCAATCCACCCTAGTTAGTCTTTACTTTGTTCACACATTCCTCCCTCTATGCAGCCTTTGCTGGATCTTTTAACCCGTCTTAATCGTTGGCACTTTAGTATGATTATCATCAGTGGGACCACAATCAGGTGCGTAACACTCAGATGCGTTCTTTTACAGGGCGTGGCTCCACCACCCCGGGCTTGAGGGCGTGGCTCCCGGCTGCGTGCCATTTCCCATTATTCCTTTAGTTACTCCTCAAATGACTCCTGTAGTTACTCATCACATTACTCCTCCCATTACTTCTTTAGTTACTTTATTACTTCTAAGTCCTCTCGTCACTCCTCTCATCCCTTCTTGAAATACTCTTCTAATTACTCCTCTCATTACTATTCTTGTTACTCCTTTAGTTACTCCCCTGATTGATTTAATTAAACGTCAGGTTTCCACCAATCAACCCGCCACGAATGGCTGATAATAACACCATTCCCAATACTGGGAGGAGAGGAGAGAGAGCACTGGTTTTGAAGCGCTAATGGGCGATCAAAGGTCTTCTCAATGTCTCGGCACGTTTCTTAGAGCCAGTCTGGTGGCTGAAACAACACCGCTGTGTGTTCCTGCAGTGGGGGGCCTAAGCGTCGTGTAACCCTGGAAAATAATATTGGGGTGAATCCGTTTGCTTTACTTCCACTGCCTCGTCTGAACTTCACTCCTATATTGCTCCTCCTAATTCCCCTTTTCCCTCGGCTTTCACGGTAGCTGGATGCTTTCGCTTTTTACTGCACCTCCCTCCCCTCGGGGGCCATTTTCTCTCACAACCAGTGTGCCCCCCCACCACAAAAAAAGTCCTGCAAAGCAAAGTGCTCCTCAGTGATGCTTTTATATTGCTTCTTCACTCTTGTCCTACCCCTGTTCATCCTGCTTTCCGCCTGTGTCTGCCTCTGTATTCTCCACAAACTCCGGAGAGGCCCTGATGCTTGAAGGGTTACCAAAAGCAGAAACAGGTGAGGTTACCGGACATCATGAAGAGGGCCCCCAGGGGCCTCATGAGCAGCATCTGCCTTCATTCTGACTGGCTAATTTCCAGGAACCCTACCACTGGTGAGAACGTCCGCTGTGAGCCAAAAAAGAGAAATGGTAATGAGAGCCCGATCCCAGCAAACTCATAACATTCCTTTAAAGGTTGCACAATGATGTTATGTGTTAGCCTGTCACTTGGGGCTGAGGTCTGGGGGCGTGCATAGCTGGGCGACGCAAATTTTGCTGCGTTAGCGAGGGGCCTTGTGAACAAGCAATTGAGCATGTGCTGGTGCCTGCTCTAGTGTGGAGGGATAAAGTTAACCTTCCGCAAAGTATTTACTGCCTGTAAGTCCCCTGCCTAGCCCCACAGGGACACCGACATGTCTGCCATCATTGCTTCATGTCCATCTGACAGATTTAGCTAAAAGGTGGAGCTGCCCAAATTGCAAATGGCCTTACCTCCCAACAGGAAGCAAACCCACCCCCCACAGCCACAATGAGGGTCTGCAATTCCGACCAAAGCCTCTCTGGCCTGATCTCTGACTAAAACTGTACTGATCGTCAACTAGAACAAGCTCTCCAGGGTCACTGGTCAAGCAGAGGTCAGAAATCCTGCTGGCCTGGAGGAAAGCTTGTGACAACTGGCTGCAATAATAAAATGATTCAAAGGCTGCCAAGTGCTGTGCCTTTTCCTCTGGAGAAGCAAATCTTGTTGTTTCTGATGTCTCGTTCCGATTCCAACAGCCTGCTGGGTTTTCAATTTTCAGCATAAATTTTCCAGGTAAGCTTGATTGTAGCGTCCCATCTGTCCTTTCCCTCTCTATGGGATGGGGGGGGGTCACTGACTTTACTATTCCTCCAGTGCTTCTGGTATTTCTGGGGGAGCGGGAGAAATATACATTTCTATTCTCTCGCCATAGACTGTTGCAGCAGGAGGATCTCTTCAATCCTGCTGGCTTTAAATATTGCATGAGTTCCTGATGTGGCACGGCTGTTTGAGGTTCTGTCTGGCCTGTATAAATCAGGAGCTGACCAGAGTCGGTCCCTGCACCCGCCCCCAGCGTGGGCCGTGATAGGGGGAGATACAGGGGAGATACATGTTATCTCCTGCCCAGGCCTCCGCCCTTCACCCAGCAGGTGAGAAATTGATTTTTAATTGCGTGCACCAGGAAAATCATTAGTCTCCTGGCCTTCCTGGGTATGGCCCTGCAGGACGTGTGTGTAATAAGAATAGCAGCACTCTCAGATCTGGTAGCTGTTTTTAGCTTGGGTATTTTAGGGAGGCTGTGTGGGTGCGTGTGTGGGTATGTCGGTGCCACCGTCACAGGCATGAGCCTGTTTATACCAGTTGGAACACGGCAGCCCAGATGCACCTCCAGTTGACCTTGGAACTGGGCCAGTAATGACTGAGAGCCAAGATTGGTGAGGCTGACCCAAAGACTGACAGATCTCCAACTGCCATTGCAGAATGCAAGGCTGACGGTGCAGTTGGCTTTTGGTAGGTTATGCTTACTGGTTAGAGATGTATCGATTTTCCTCCCCCCCCCCTTTTGTCATGTATTTGTTAGTGAGCACCCTCATCTAATTGTTGCTGTCAAGAATTTCGGCCTGTGTGTATCCTTCTGGGCTTGGGAAACGCGTGATGTGAACATTATCGAAAGTTTTCACAGAGACAGTGCACATTGCAATGCTAAAGACTGTTGTAAGTGTTCACTTAAGGAAGTTTAGGGCTGTCGTTAGTGTTCACTAAAGGGAGCCGAGGCCTGTCGTAAGTGTTCACTAAAGGAAGTTTAGGGCTGTAGTTAGTGTTCACTAAAGGGACATGAGGGCTGTTGTAAGTTTTCACTAAATGGAGCTTAGGGCTGTCATTATTGTTCACTAAAGGGAGCTGAGGGCTGTCGTAAGTGTTCACTAAAGGGAGCTGAGGGCTGTCGTTAGTGTTCACTAAAGGGAGCTGGGGGCTGTCGTTAGTGTTCACTAAAGGGAGCTGAGGGCTGTCGTTAGTGTTCACTAAAGGGAGCTGAGGGCTGTCGTTAGTGTTCACTAAAGGGAGCTGGGGGCTGTCGTTAGTGTTCACTAAAGGGAGCTGAGGGCTGTCGTTAGTGTTCACTAAAGGGAACTGAGGGCTGTTGTAAGTGTTCACTAAAGGGAGCTGAGGGCTGTCCTAAGTGTTCACTAAAGGGTTGCGTGTGTGTGAGTATGTGTGTGGATAAGTGTATGTGTGTGTGTGTGTATATGAGTGTATATGTGTGCGTATCTCTGTGTGTGGCTGCATTGGTGTATATGTGTGTGATTGAGTGTGTGTGTGTGTCTGTGTACGTATGTGTATATACGTGCGTATGTCTGTGTGTGGCTGCGTGTGTGTATGTGTGTGCTGAGTGTAGAATCTTGCCTGAAGTTTGTGTCTCAGCGTGTGTCCCACTCTGTACTGTTCCCAAGACTCTGTGCTGTTCGTCTGATCTGGCTTCTTTCACAACTTTGGGAAAAGAAAATATCAGAGTGCGAATGTGGAAATTCTGTTGGCGTGTTGGGATATATGGCAGGCTACAGGACACTGTACGAAACCTGTCTGTCCTGTCGACGGGCTTAGCTTCACAAAGAGCTTTGTTGATCAGACTCTCTGACCAGTTTGCTACCTCTGCCACGCATCACATCTCCTCGGCCGGTGCCCCCTAAACCAGGCTGTTGGATGCCCTTGAATGCCCGTCACTACCTTTGATTGTCCTTGCCTGTGCGCAGTCAGGTGTGTGTCCACTCCCCTCAGCTTGCTGCATCCTGTCCTCCCATAGCCTGTCGGACCAGAGAAACGAGTGCTCATTTGCAAGTTAGATAAATCCTTTGAATGTATTATTGATGCAAACAAATTAGCCTGTGGACCCCAGACAATAAGTAATGGAGCTTCAACGTCTTTGTGGTGTAGCTTCCTTCCCTGGTTCCAAGATTGATGCCTGCTCCTCTGCCCCTTAATTATTTCTCCTGCAAATTATTCACTCTTTCTGATGCAGGTTTTATAAGCCGTGTTACTTATTGCAACCCCTGTGATATCCAGCTCTGAACCCTACAATTCTCATTAGTTTCTAACACAAAAAACAGCTCCAAGTAAATTAAAATGCAGAAAGTGGTCCACAATGAATGTTGGGAAAGGCTGTGCACTGTGTGTGTGTGTGTGTGTGTGTGTGTGTGTGTGTGTGTGTGTGTGTGTGTGTGTTTGGTTATTTGTTTGTTTGTTGTTGGGAAAGGCTGTGCATTGTGTGTGTTTGGTTATTTGTTTGTTTGTTGTTGGGAAAGGATGTGCATTGTGTGTGTGTGTTTGGTTATTTGTTTGTTTGTTGTTGGGAAAGGCTGTGCATTGTGTGTGTGTGTGTGTGTGTGTGTGTGTGTGTGTGTGTGTGTGTGTGTGTGTGTTTGGTTATTTTTTCGTTTTTTTTTGGGAAAGGATTT
>JAOVYW010005372.1:0-12329 GCA_025775045.1 Hiodon tergisus
CCGCCCCCCTTCATAAATACATCTCATTATTCAAGACCTAGTTTGCATAGAAATACCAAAGAGCCCTTTTTCTTCTGCTAACGCCCGGCGCCCCCCTGCTAAAGGAGAACATGTCCACTTGCAAGCACACTTCAGCGTACTTCTCCCACACCGCACATCATTTTAGGTGCACTCTGTCAGCTTCTTTCACTCAAAGTAAAAAGAACCCTGCATCAACCAACCTTGAAGAAGATTGACTTTAATTTATGTTAAAATCCCCCAGAATTCCCCCCTTGTGGCACGCTACAGTCCTTCTGTTCCCTCCCCCCTACTCACTGAATTCATTTAAAGAGATTTATTTCCCATCAAGCCGTATAATGAGTAGGGCATAATTTAAATCAACTTATGAGAACAGCCGTGCAGAACATTCTACGCGTACAAATCTTTAAAGCTTGGGAAAATCTGGGTAAGTCAAAGTCATCTGAAGAAATTTAAATAGTTATTGGACTCGTTTTGGAACACATTTTGGAATGGCGAGAATTTGCGTGTATACTGACATCGTCACATGCAATGACTCACGGAGGAGATGTAGTTATATCCCGTACCTGGACAGGTGTACAAAACTAAAAGTGCTGCCATTGAAACTCAGTTTTGTTTTTTTGTTTTCTTGGCCCACCTACCTTTCCATCAGGCGAAAGGAATTAATTGAAAGAAAACTGTTTCTGTGACTGCCGATGAATTGCCATCGTATGGCTTGTAAGAATGATATATATAAAAATTAATTGCACCTCATCTGTGTGTGTTAGTGCTGGGAATTACCTGAGGAATTCTGATCACCCAGTGGGTTTGTGGGAAGGCAGGTGATGAGTAGCAAGAGGGATGGTCCTATTCTCAGCCTAACAGGCTAAGGAAACCAGGAATGAGTCCGGCCTGAGGGGGACCCAGAAACTAAACAGGTGAGATCTAGGCCTGCAGCACTAGAAATGTAGGGGTTACTATTGCTATTTTCCCACAACTTTATTAGGCATAGAAATATACAAATGCTGCTGAGTGTGTGTACAACAACCCACTTCTTATCTAAAAAATGATAGGTGGTTTAGACCACATGTTTTTGTGTATTTTGTAAATATACACACATCACTGGCAAAAAGGTTTAACAAATAAAAGGTAAGTACAACTGTATGTAGCAAGTGTTTTCTTATCCACTAACACAGCACAGTTATATCTACTGATCTTCCCTGTATGAACTGCTTCAATACAGTTTCCCCATTTATACTGTACATATCCATTTGTTAAATATTCCCCTTTGCACTCCACACAGCTCTCCAAAACCCATCCTCATCGATCCATCTACTTTGGAGATCTGATATTGACTACATATGTGAAACCACCAGCTCGACTGCATTGAAACAAGATGCGCGGAGAGGTTGAGAGGTGTCTGCAGAGTGTGAAAGATAGCCACAGGGTTTAAATCTTCTCTGATCTTCTATTTCTGATTTCCAAATGCAAGTTTTCCTTTGGGGTAGACTGATAGAGAACTGGGCCAATGTCACAAGTTGTTGTTTTTTTTTGGCCTTAAAGAAAAGTGATTTTTTTATATATATATATATATATTTCCCTGAATTAATTTCTGTAGACTGGCCTCACTTTTCTTGCTCTCTCCAGGGGGCTTACCTTGGTCCAGTTGCCCGAAGCAACTAGTTGGACCGGTCTGCATAATATACAGTGTAATCTACGTATGCAGGTCAAGGGTGAAGGAAGAAAATGTCAGATTGCAAACTGCAACACACAGTTTGCTAATGACAAACTCTGTGTTACCAGCATACTCCCTGCTAACATCGTACTCCATGCTACGAACGTATTCCGTGCTACCAACATACACAGTGGGAACAAAAGTAGAGGGTTTAACAAGCTTCTGAAAGAATAAGAGAAAAGTTGGGGAAAAGACGGTATTGAACTATGACTTGATATTTTGGTTTTTGGGTAGGGGGTTGGGTGAAGCTACATGAGTTAGGGAGGGGATTTTAGGGGGGAAACAGGGGGAGGAAGGGACGAGGAATGATGGGCTGTCTGCAAGGGAATTAGAGGTGAAGGACTTAGCCACCCTCACAGTCTTTCCACATGAGCACACCTTACATAGAGATTCGGCCAAGGTCCCCCAAGTAACTTAAAGGGATAAGGGAGCAGGACAAAGGAATTCAAATATAGATTACACAAACGGCTACCCTGGGCCTTATCTGCCTAAACCAAGGCTCCTGACAAATTGGATCAGACTATTTATAGGGGGGAACTGAAAACGAGTGAGCCAGGGAAAAAGTGGGGTATGAAAAAAAAGTACAGGCATTTTTCAGGATCCAAGGTCCGACAGTTAAACTATTTTCTCCTTACGCAGATTGAGAAAAATTTGTGACTACTGCACGTATTCCCAGCTATAGATAGTGACTTTAAAAAATTATGTTTCCTTATTTATTACAATAAACTGCATTACCAAATTAGCTTTTTTCTTCTTCTAGCAAGCAAACAGTAACATAAGACTTTTACGCATACACGCAGTGAGACATCCATAGAAGAAATTCAGAACCACCTCCTTTTTCCAAAGGTACTCAAACAGCCTTCATGAGATTTAAAGTGGGCAACAACTCCCATACATTCACTACTAAGCCCCACTGCAGTCCTAAATAGCTTCAGGGGTCCTTTTCATCAAGAGAATTTAAAAAAATTTAAATTAAATTTCATAGTATCTTTACTCCATCTCTTAGGGTAGGAGTGGCTCTAAGGGTGTGGTTCCACTGATGCTTGTCTCCACACTAACACGGGAAAGGAGCAGTGTGGAATGTAGCCAGGTAACGAAGAAAGCCGCTATCCAACAGCATCTGCCATAACAGGGCAAGAGCTGCTGAGTCATGAGTACGGTGTTTTTTCACAAACAACCCGAATTCAAATTAAAAGTCTTGCCGTTGATCAGCACTTATGCAGAACTATTAAAGTTGTGTACATCCAATCTAACGATTTTTCCTTTTCTCAAGAAAGAATCAATTGAAGTAATAAGCAGTGAAGTAATGAAGTAGACAGGATAGACACCCACTGGCCTGTATCACCTTAATATTTATTTAGATTTGGAATTGCCATTTAATTTTAAAATTTAAAATCATCAATTTTGCTAATGAATCTCAGTGTGTCAATACAACTCTCATCACCACATGTGGAGAGAGTGAAGAAGTACAGCTAGTCTTCTCCAATACTGGTCACCTTCAAGACACTTCTCTTTTCCACACTGCACAGTCCACACAAGAGCACCAATTGGAGGAGAGGCAAGTCCCTCTCAAGCCTGCAGATTGTCCAAGAAAAGGAGACACTGATCAGTGACAAGCAGAGAGAAGCCCTGCCAATTGATCCCACCTCGGCCCAAGTGGAACTACGCCGATTGTGACCCGCCAAAGTGCTCTCCAGGTTAATGACACAGGCTGAATTTGAACAAGCAACTCATGGGGCTCAGTCTTCACTTGGGCAAGCACCTTTACCGGCTGAGCCAATCGGGAGGCCCACACTGATATTTATCACTTAACTTTCACAGACCTATCTTCAGAGGCCTGGTATTGATCTTGAAGCATGACCTCTGTATGTTTCCGGCACCTGCCACACAGAAACCTCAGATAGCAAGACCTTACTGTATCTAGGCTTTTTTTATTTTTAAGTTCTAAGCCACTGAAACCTCCCTCTAACTTGCATGCTTGTGTATACAGAAGGCCTTTTAAGCTAAATTCCATCTATGCCAGTTGAAAAGTGAATGTACCATTCCTTACGTGGTCAAAATACTGACATTTAATTCCACTATGAAAGTTGGAATATTCTGAAAGTTATTTTTTTGACCGATCCTGAAATGAACTATTGAAAAAAAAGCAGCCTTTCAGCCCACTCATGGGTGACTTTCAGCCCACTCATAACCATTACCCCCATAATGACGGCAGAAGCGACAAGCGTCGCAGGTGGGCCGGTTGAGCGATAGGGGAGCATGTGTGCTATGTTTACTGTCTCAGTCGAGCTCCTCAGATCCAGCACACAGACTTTAAAACCCAAGCTGATCTTCACTAAGCGTCTCCACATGGAAGAAAGAGCGGTGAGCAGCAAAGCTCCCCCTGGTTTATTTCTTCAATTGACCCTCAAACTCTGTTCTTCTGCCCTATTTGGTACCTCCCTCTGCACTGCACCTGCCTGAACCACACTTTCTGAGTGTATGCACAACATGAATGACATGTTTCAAATGTCGTCCATCACAGAAGAATTCTCCACTATTTCCTCACCAGCAGTTGTTTGTTCAGGGATTTACATCCAGTGCCATCCCAGCAGGAGTCTGATGAGGCCTCTCGTCCCAGCATCCCGCTGGCGCGCTTCACTGACATCTGCAACGTCAGATTAACAAGTATGAGAACCGAGACCCTTGGTTTCAGATTTTCTACAGCACTCAGAAGTTTACATTTTAGTGTACAGTCTCTTAAGTTATAACAAGGTCTAAAAGTCCAAGATTTGTTTACACAAATAATGTAGGAAAAAATCAAGTGATGAAAAAAGTACCACATAAACATACATAACTAGAAGACACAACTATAACTAATTATATTCATTCACATATTCTGACACATGCACAGGCACAAAGGTTTACAAAGTTGTCGCAACAGACCAAGCACTCGCGAACACAGTTGGACCATTGAGTCTGGGCTCCACTGCTGGAATCTATACATCCGCCTGCTGTTTTCAGTCAAATTATTCAGTCAACTAGTTCAAGGCCCTGTCAAGGACATCGTCTGGCAATTCAAAATAAAAC
Organism: Hiodon tergisus; assembly: GCA_025775045.1. Lineage (NCBI taxonomy): Eukaryota > Metazoa > Chordata > Actinopteri > Hiodontiformes > Hiodontidae > Hiodon > Hiodon tergisus. The sequence goes on from JAOVYW010005372.1 coordinate 4,802, forward strand.
CATTCCTAATCATTAGCAGCCTAAATATTAGCAAATCTTCCATGGCACATCCTCCATCCGTTTAAATGTCATTTGCCAGCTGTAGCTGTTGCCAAATTTTAGTGTGATAACACAGTCCACATTAACAAAGAGCATTTGGCCTGGGTACTATATATATATATATATATACACACACACACACACACACACATATATATATATATAGATTTTATTTTAAAATTAATCTAAAAAGCCATAAAAGCATTATATATATATATATACACATACATGAAATGAACACCATTTACAGATTATCATTAAAGTTATATTTATATATTGATGAGAAATAATCTCAGTACTCACAAAAACAAACACAATTGAAACAATCTCGTTTATTTGAAAATACTTTTGTCAATCAAAATATTAATATACATTTGGAAAATAATTTTTACAAAAATTTAAGCAGATTATTACACATTACAACAAGAATCCCAATACCACCCATAGACATTGACCGTAAACGACGTATCTAAACTGTGGAAAGACGCCCGACTTTAAAATGGCCAATTTCTCTTATAAAGGAAGTTTTATATTTTTCTAAAATACAATTACCGTTAAAATTTAATTTTAATTATCAGTTTTTAATCCTGCCGTCCTCCACAAAATCTAAGCGGTGCAACGATAATTTCATTTCGCAGAATATTTTAAATATTCATATATAGTTCAAAAAATCTAATTGTAATCTTGAAAATGAAAACACTGAAATGTTTAGATAAAACATTTAGCGAACGACATCGCATTTTAACAACATACTCTAGCATAAATGTAAATTGAGCATCGGTGCGTAGCCTATTTATTTGCATGTATTACATTTTTTTAAACATATAAGCCTAATGGAAAATAGATTGTTACATATTTTCTTTGCCACATTGACGGCTATAAAGGAGAAATTTACTTTTTAATGTGTTTTAAATAAATATTGTGTTGTGCGTGTACAAATCCAATGTTGTTGCTTACTTTAAATACAGAAATCCAAATTATATAATGAAAAATATTGTTCTTGGTAATGACGAAAAGACAATAAAAAGTACAATGCGTTTGGGGCTAAATATTGATAATGTATTATCTCGTGTACTGGTGAAGAAAATAGACCTTACTATATAACGCCATTTTTGCCGCCGTTGGCTCACTTCAAACGTTTTAAAAAGGAAACAAAAAAGGATTACAGGTGTGTCGTAAAAATGTGTGGTATAAATGACTGTTTACTGTTATCCCCGCATAAATAAAATCTATCCACGTAATGAAAATATTTATTCAATGAATGAAATGTAAATTATGTGATTATCTGAGTGAGGTGCTCCCGGGAATTTGTGTGTGTGTGTGTGTGTGTGTGTGTGTGTGTGTGTGTGTGTGTGTGTGTGTGTGTGTGTGTGTGTGTGTGTGTCAGAGAGAGAATTAGACTTCTGGTGGTGAGGGATACTTTTCAGGCACATCAGTGGTACTGGATTCGTACTCGAGAAAATCTTACTTAATTTCAATTACCATAATATCTAGTTGTATAAATGGGCAAAAACAAAAAAATACGAGAAAAGTTCTGTATAAAGGCATCTGCTTACCAAATAAATAATGATGCCATATTATTTTATCTCTCTGTTACATGAAACAATTACAGACATTTGCACAATAAATCAAAACTGATTACCTTTAGAATACAGATTAAAAATATGACTATGAACAGCATTATTGTACCATACCTGAACAAACAATTGTGATAAATCACAATTGATGTTCCAACAATTTCCAAAATAATCGACAATGGTTCTGAATACTGAAGAATTAACGGCATTCTTCATTATAAAGTTTCTTTGTTCCTGATATTCTCCCTTTCGAGACTCGTCTTGGTAATGTTGAAAGGTCAGCCATTAACATACTCTCAGAAACTGCATTATACATTAAATAATGCCTTTTTTCCCTGCGATAACCCCAGTAAATGTGTGCCATGCAGGTTTTAAACCATCCCTGCTCACAAGGCTTTCATTCTCTTATTTCCTTGCATTGGGCAGAGGCAGTTGCTAAGCTACCAAACTGACTTGACAAGTTCAGGCAAAAAATATTTGCTAGATATAGCCTTTTTTGGCTGTTACTGTTGTTGGCCTTAGCTAAGTCAATTTTGTTGTTAAAAAATAAATAAAAATTTTACCTCCTTTTCTAAATGCTTACATTTTCCATATGGCTAAGAAGTGAATAATTAACAGAAAAGCACATGTTTATGATAATAATTTTTTTTATCTCAGTGGTACATTATGTAAATAATTGTGTTTCTTTTTGTTCATTTAAATAGCATCCCTCACTACTGGGCTGTCTTTGAAGTGTGTTAACTGCAGAATGATCCAAAATGTACGAAAAAGCAGTCTCAAAAGTGAATGTCAATGGGATTATGATTTCAGGCCAGATCAAGGGGTCAGTAAGGGAATTATGTGTGCATAATGCGGTCTCATGTAAAATATCCTCACACATGTCAGCAGTAGAATTAAATGTCATGGGGTACTTGGAAAGGGGGCTGGAATTGGATTTAGGTACTGATGGTCCTTATGTTTTAGCTATATTTTCAGCACAACTTGAAGGATCTCATCATAACTAAAGTTCACAATTTAAATGGTTTTAATGGATCTCGCTGAAATAATACAAAGCACAGATGCATACATCTATGAATTTTTATTAAAACTGAGCTCACGAAATTCAAATATGTTTGACTTCGGGACCGCTTCTTGTCTGTCTCTTTGAATGACACCTACGCCAACCAATCCAAACTCGGCAAAAGAACATGGGATCAGGGGCCACGCTGCCTGTCAGCACCCAGTGGTATAATGTAAGGCCTACGCTGAAATGCAGCAGAGCACACTCTGCCTCATCATGTCACAGACACAATGGAAACACTGCCTGCTTCATGCACTTCATGTTCTCTGTGTGAGAAGTGGGTGGCCTGTGTTGTATTACACCAACTCAGGCACCATTTTCAAGGTAAAAAATGAAAGACTTATGATGGGACTTATAAAGGACTGATGTAAAAGATGCATCTACTATTATATTTTATGCATTGATTTTGATTTGTGTAATTACATTAAAACAATAACATAATGAAGTATACAGTCTAATGTGAGGCTTGCAATATGTATAAGCAATCAGGTAACTGTATTTCAATTCAGACTTATTTTTATGTTGTAATTGTCTAGTCTGGCCTCTGACTCTGCCCGGACAACAGCCTAGCATCAGTGGATCCGTTCATATATTCATTCACCTATAAAACTTGAGCTTCCAGAGTCATGTGCTTTTGTTTACCTACACAACAAACAGCCAGCCATACAATATTATCAGATTACCCATATCATTTTAAAACTGAACCTTAATGTTATTGGGTTTATGCTAGGTCAAAAAGCTTGCATAAGATTGCATAAGATTCAGTTCCAAGTTTCTCCAAGAGTATGGTTGTCTCTATTGTGCAGAAAAATGGGGTTAGTTACTCTGATCTAATGTCCTTTTCTATTTTTGAGGCTAGACTCATTACAACCTTTGTGTCTATTTCAACAGGTCACTACCATACTTAGATCATTTCAAAAAGCCAACACCACAACAACCGTAATCAAATGCCAATAAGAGGCCACACAGTAATAAATAGCATTTTTTTAAATCCCCAAAAAACCCTTATGAAGCAGTCTTCTTTTTCCAAACAGAAGAGCATTTCTTGAGCATAATTCTGTAGATGACATTCTATATTGTTCATAATATTTCATTTAATATCTCAAAATATAATTTAAAAATTTTAATCTTAGACTAGGACCAAATCAAGACATTGGCAACCCACTAATCACACTTTACATAACTCGATTAAATAGCATTTTCTTTTCTTTTTTTAAGTATCTTATTTCTTCTGCTCATAACAAGAAAAAAAAATTAAATACAGTTATGTAATACGTGTACGTGAGATTAGCGGGTTACCAAAGTTTTGAGTTGGTCCCAGCTTTAATTAAAACATTTTGAAAAGGGTTATACTAAATATGCTTGCCATTAGGATAAAAACAAACAAACAAAAAAACCATTAATATCTTAATGATCACATACCCAACTAATGAATGTAGTTCCTGCACAATATAATTTGTTAGCATGTACTGGTGCACAGACACCAAAGATCAACCATCCATGTTTGCAAACACAGAACCACCTTTATAAAAAAATTATAATTAAAAAGCAGAATAATTGATAATTTTACCACACATTGGCACTACAATACCACGTTCAACCTATACATGGTCTAAGAGTGGCAAATAACAATACTGCAGGGTGAGGATCCTGCATTTAATGCTGCAGACTGTGCATTTTGTAGTTAAATTTGGGTTTGGGAAATCTCTTAGCTAATAAAGGGTTCTATAGGAGATACCCATCCTCAACAGGTTGTCTTTACCAAACTCAGACAATTTCTCACACAACACTGGTTACATTCACAGTATATATCAACAGTCCAGTTAACAGGACCTGGCATGGACCGTCACTTAAATTCAAGTCATCATTTTTATTACAGGGACGCTTTCAGTGTTACTGGTATATTTACTCAGACAAACAGCAGCGAAAGACAGCTACAGGCCTGTAAAGGTTGGAGAAGAGAAGGAGTACACATACAACGTGTAACAAGACAATAAGGCCAAAGGCTTCAATACAGAAACCTGCTTTTCTGTCATGGATCTTTCCAAATAAAACACACTAAGATACCAAGAACTAGAAAACGCAATTGTTATCATTTACTTTGAACATCATTCTCTGTCATTGTGAAATGTGAAATAGTTTAGCATAGTCTTAAACAAACATGGTGGCTGCCAAGGGATGACAATATACTGATTACAGGAGAACTCAAAGTAGACCTTTTTGTATGCTGTTGTTTTGGCCTTATAATTAAATGAGCATTCCAACCAAATGTAATCTCACAGATACAAAAATGCCAGCCGTACAGTGTTAAAACTGATTTATGCAGCACATAAGCAATACGCACAATCATATCTTTGCTGTAGACTACGTAGTGACAACATAGTTCATTGATTTTTTTTTTAAATCGAGTCTTAATTAAGTTTTATAAGTCCTTAATGCAGGCAAACTATTTTAGCATCGTACTGTTCTTGTACCACAGCTAATACCACCCCTGTTCACGAAGGTTAAAAGATTAATCATTTGGTTAGTTGAAGCCATTTTCATTTTGCATGATACAGCAGTCGTAAGAACTAATTCTGGTTCTTACCAAAACACGTGATTCCTGTTAACAGACCAATCAGCCGGAAAAAAAATGTTAACCATTTCTGCGCGATACATCGTACATTCGTACAACAACTGCAACAGTTATATAACGTACAGATCTCCTAAAATATTCACATTCTTCCACAGTTAAATAGAAATATCCCACATAATATTATAATTTTCATTAGGCCCAATGACTGGATGTCCAAAGATTTCTAATACTAATGTCGCGTATTCAGATCTCGGTTTGAATGGAGCCTGACTCCGGTTGAAATTGTGCAATTTTGACCCTGTTTCTCGGTTATTTCTTTTAAAAGCAAATCCTGGCTAGGATCCAGATTTCCAGCAGCAATTATTCCAAGAGAACCTCTCCCACTGCAATATCCTTATCGGCATTTTTTGGATGTTTCGTGCCGACACAGCCTCTCGCGGCTTTTAGCGCCCTCAACCTATTCCTCCTTCGCCGCGTCCTGGATTCTCCGCGCTCCATTGGCGGTTCCTGAAGTCTTCAGAATTAGTTTATACATTCGGTTCTCTAGCTTTATGATATCACATAAACTCATACAGCTAGATAACCAAAGAGAAAAACTAACCCACGTCTCTTAAAGGGACCGCTGCGCGCCGGATGATGCTTCTGTTGTGGTCACATGGAGCCATTACACTCGTTTGTGTGCGGCTCCCGCTGTAGCCCACACACACTATAGTGTCAGACTCGATTGCAGGAGCTTGCTTGCTTACTTATGTATGTATGTATCAATCCTCCCACATAATGGATTGATGTATTTATTTATTTATACGTCAATGTATATATGTTATGTCTGTTTATTATGTTTGTTTATTTAACCGAAACATTAAGCACTGTTAAACAACTGCTGGCTTATACATGCATTTTGTAACAAAAAAGAAAACTGTAGCATACGGTCTTTAATTTTACTGCTGCCTCCTCCACTTTGAAAACACACACACAGACACAAAAATCGAATGTATAGAATAGAAAAATACAATAATGTGGCTGACGTTCACACACTTTCAACCTCACTGGCAGGCTGCAAACAGAGTTCTCCTCAATAGCACCAGTCAGAGGTCAACTTCAAACTAGGCCTCTTTTACGCTTCCATAATGTAGACGAACGTCTTCTGCAATTACTAAATTCGAAATACTTTATCATTTACAGATTGAATCCAGACACCCTTTTCTGTTGCTTTATACAAATCAAATATAATACGAAATTGAGAACAGGGTCAGTAAAGAGAAAACGAAGCCTTTTTAAAAAACATCCACACGTTCGATTTAATATTTCAGTATTTTTAAGTGCCAGTTCTAATCGAATCACCCAAAAAGACCACAAACGGACGTACATTTTGAGTAAATAATAAAATAAACCGATGACAAAACCACCGATACATACAGTTACGTAGAATTCGAAATAGTACAGAACCTCTTAGTTTGGGTAACTTAACGCCTTTACTGTCATATATATTCTACACGTTTACAAAAGTATTAATACTATCATATATTAATCTTCCTCTAAGTGTCTTAAACTATGCAACGAGATAACAATTGATCAGGGTCTCAGTAACTAGTTTATTGAAACAATGTTGCATTATTAACTATTAAAGCCAGATGAAACGATGCTACGGCCGTGTGAGTTTAAGGTTGCTTAGAACTTATTTTACAGCAGTGACAAACTATTTGTTTAACTTTTACCTCTCGATATAATTACATTATTAACAATACCACGTCTGACAAGTTTCCGCTAACTGATGCGTTCACACATCACAAAGGATTGGTACCACTGAACACATCTGACATGTTTGTAATCACAAAAGCACTGCAATATTAAATGTGTTTACTCACAGAGACAGTAGTGGATTTGCCACGGACTCTTCCAAGTAAGGGTTCATCTGTTTTGTGTCCAGTAAGAATCCGTCTCAGCAAATGCTCAAAATAATTGTAAAAATACGTAAAAAGACTCTTCCTTTGTAATTTCCTCTAAAAGTTGCGAAGATAATGCCAGAACAGAAATGATTCCGGTTAATCACAGCTCTGTAAGAGCACACATGGGCTTACGCTGACGACCACAAAAGCGCCATGGATGTGTATAACCGCACAATCTGTTCTAAGCACTGGTACCCAAGCCCTCCCCACAGCCCCCTTCCCCCCCCAAAAAAACACACACACTCTCACACACGCGCGCGCACACACACACTCACACACACACACACACACACACACACACACACACACACACACACACACCAGACACGTA
>JAOVYW010005374.1:0-12327 GCA_025775045.1 Hiodon tergisus
GTAAGAGGAATACACTGTGAGTGATGTTTGAGGAATACACTGTGAGTGATGTAAGAGGAATACACTGTGAGTGATGTAAGAGGAATACACTGTGAGTGATGTAAGAGGAATACACTCTGTGAAGGATAATAGACTGCTCTGCTGTTTAATTTATTTTCTGTGTGATCTGAACTTCACTGCAACTTCATTCTCTGTCCTAAAAACACAGTCCTCTACTGACAAAAGATAGAGCCGCCACTGTCAGTCCACCCCCCACGGCCACGTGGCTTGGCCCTGCTTTACACACCATGTGTGAAATCAATGCGCCTGTGAATAACCTAATGTAACAGATTTTACCTTTGTCAGGTGTTTTGATAATTTTTGATTTTGGAGTTGACACCATCTATATTCTGTAATGTTTTTATACCTTAAAATGCATTGCGGGGTATTAATACATCTAAACAACCTTTATGGCAGAAAATAACTTTAAATTAACTTTAAAAATTCAAAATAAATAATAAGAACTTCAAATCGCATCGTAATTTTATAAATATGAATACATTTGTATTTAATGTATAGCCTACTAAAAAATATATTACTCATTTTAAATTAATCAAATTTCAAAATTTAATCAAAAGGTGATTTTAAAACATAAAAACACAACCGGTTTTTATCTCTAATGTAAATTCTACTTCTACTTGATTAGCTATGTTGGGGAAAAACGCTTAACGTGACACGGACAAAAATGTGTTTTCTCGTTGTTCCGCAGTCCGCGCGGGGCGGGGGAATTTGCCAGAGTTTCATAGTGCGGCTGTCAGGCACGGAACTGAGTTTAGCTCACAACCTGCCAGTCATCTGAAAATGGGACTCGAGAGGGAGAAATTCGAGACTAGCATCGTTATGGGTGACGAAGAATTTAACAGATCCATTGATCCGATTCTCACAAAGAATGAGAACAAGGACACGGCGGATACTGGACGAGACCCGCACGGGATAAACGCGCACTTTAAGGTAAATGATCTGGACTGAAAGGTATCCGCACCGTGTAGTATAGTAAGACGTTTCAGCAAACTTGGGACTTGAAGAGTTTGGTCTCTTCGGAATGTTAAGTGCAAACTTTATTTGAGAGGCTTTACAATGACATGCATTTGTCATTAATTGGTAAAAATAAATAAATAAATGAATAAATAAATAAAGGTGTCCGACTGGCTCCTTTGTGGACACTTACACTTACGTCTACGCACGTCACGCAGTTTCACTTTTGAATCCGAGGATCTGTCTGCCAGCTGGCGCGATACTTTAAACAATAAAACAATGGGCATCACGTTTGCTGATTAAGCAGTTTAGTTTTCTTTTGCTTTTTCTCGTATTGTTTTTGCAGGTGGGGTTATTAAACGTAACCTGTCTTTTCCCCAGGTTGGTTTTGACGATGTCATCGGTGAGCCCCACGGCATTCACAGCTTTGATAAAGTGTGGATAGGAAGCCACGCCGCGTTCGAACTGGTTAAATACGCGTTCTACCTACTGCTGACGACCCTGCTCGCAATCCCAATGTCTTTTGTTGCCGGAAGTGTGTTCGCTGTCCTCGGCTGTATACATATTTGGTATGAAAGCGGAGTCTTGTTATTTCAGTCTAGGCATGAGGCCAAGTTTTCCATAGCCTAATTTATCACCTATTTGAATTTGCTTCAAGATAGACTCATGAGCGCTTGGCATAGTTAGTATTTGTAATGTTGACATTTTAAAAGAATGTATATTGAACATAACTTATGTTTTTGAAGGGAATTTTATTTAATCTATGTTTTCCAGAAATCTGATGGCACAGATCATGTGACATCATTGCTTCGCACATAGCAGATGTAGGATGTGTTCACGATACAGACGAGCGTATGGATGGCCACGCTCCACGAGCAACGAGCACAGGAGATTAAACTCACCAACATGCAGATCAGGCGTACCTAGGGTTGGCAGAAACAAGTTCTTTGTTCAGAACCTTTAGGAATAGGGTATAGTGTTCCATCTAAGACAGGGGTTGTGTCAAATTCCAGTCAGCTTGTTGGAAACTGCATCCAACTATGTCTCACATTTTAGATGTATCAATGCTATTAGTAATCAGGAAGGAACAGACCCACCCACAGACAACACACTCTCTATAAACTATGTAGATGGTGTAGATCCCAAAACATGATGTAACTGTAGTTCCAATCGATCGTATCTCTTCACTTGTAATTTCCAGGGTTGTGATGCCAGTGACCCGAGGGTGGCTCATGGTTCTGCCCTCGGTCCAGACCATTTGGGCCAGCTGGATGGATGCCTTCATTGCTCCACTCTCCCACAGCGCGGGCCGGTTCTGGTCGGCCGTCCACGTCAAGGCCGTGAATTCCTGAAATGACTGGTAAACACCTTCAGAGAGAAAAGGTTTTATTTGTGACCAAATATTTATTTGAAAACCAAAGGTTTAAATCTCATTTATATTATACAGAAAAAAACACTGTAAACAGGTTATTTTCATAGGAACAGATACTTTATGGCAACATTATGCTGTAGAAGTTTAATATTTTGTGCAATATAACAATGACTTGCTTTTCATTAGTGTAAATACAGTGCATTAAATACAGAGCACGTCAAATGTATGGAACCCCTAAATAGACTGTAAATATTGGACCTAAACGCAGATATGTTTTGTATAGCATCGCTTCAGCAGGGCCTACAGAAGGGGGTCAGTTGTTTCATAATTCCTGTATTAAAAATGCTGTGCGTTTTGAAAGACTCTGACTCGTTTCATGTGTGTAAACACAACCCAGGAGCAACTAAAGGGGCTTTCTGTGTCTGAGATCTGGCACTCTGGGTGTCTCGGTTTTCCCCGTTTAAACCATTCATGTTTTCACCCAGGCCTCAGGAAAATTAGCTTGTGTTGTGGTTTCATGGGTTTGGCCCATGAATGTATTTATAAAGAAGAATGGACGGAAGCTGACAAGTGCCAAATCAACAACTAGGTCCTAATGCGTGTGCCAGAGATTAGTTAGGAAGTCGCGTAATAAATTCCTGCCCTTCAAACAATATTGATTTTGCCAGACATTGTCAGAAATTATTAATTTGTTGTAGAAAAAACAATCAAAATGTATTTGTTATAAATCATTTCTTCAAATAGGATTTGTCTCAAAGCATTTTCCAGAGGGAATAAAAAAAAAATGAAAATCCATCATCAATCGGGAAAAACAGGAAAAACAAGATGTTTTGTGGTATTTCTATTATTAGAATATACCTACTCAGTCAAGGACCTTACCTTATATATGAATATAATATACTCTGGTTTAAATAGTCATTATCACTGAACGCGTGCAAGACGTTAAACGTTAAACAGGGTCTCAGGTGGTCTTAAAAATCTTTTTTCCACTGTTCTCCGGTGAAGTTCCTACAATATCTGCTCATTTATGATGCTTAATGGGGGGTTGAGAATTTCGCAGGACTGGTTCTCCAGCAGACAGACTACGGACCGGTTTGTCATTTGAGCTCATGTAAAACTTCGCTCTTGCATCAATTTGCATGGGCTGCGTTGGAGTCGGATGGGGAGGTTTGGGCGCCCAAGAGGTAACCTGTTCGCACTCAGCTGCCTTAAATAATAAATAAACTATTTATTTAAAAACACTGATTGACACAGCCAAGACACGGGCATTATTTCAACAATTTAGTTATAATATAAAGGAAGGCATTACACCATGTTACGTTTTTAACGCTTTAAACGTTTCGAGTGCGCGTAATTACTTTGTTTTAGGCAGAGATCCTCCAATCAGTGACGTTCTCTAACAGTCAAAATTCCCAAGTAATGGTGAATGTATTATTCTCATAGTGAATGCATGTTTTACAAAAGGCTCATACTTGGTTCACTGCACAAGTCACGTTCCGTCGTTGGTTATTCGCTAGGTACGTCCTAACCAGAGAGTTAAATGCAAATCAATATGATTTGAATCTAATGTTTCTAGACTGCACCCCCCCACCCCAAAAAAAAAAAAAAAACTGGCGTCGCCACGCCGCCCACTTGCAGACTCTGGCTTCTTCGTAGAAGTGGCTGAGTTTCTCCGACACACCAATTCACTCGCATTTCAGGTTGGAGACAGCATGACTAAAGGTTTCAACGACGAAGACACAGAGGAGGTAGGCGGTCTGTACCGGCTGAAGTCGAACCGGGCGCTTTCGTTTGCGTTTCAAGGTTTCAAGCATAGCCTTTCGAGTAGAGTTTTAGTAGAAGATAGTATTCTGCTTCTGATTTGATACGTATGGAACCCGAAGCGCGGAAATCGAGTGAGCTCGACTAAAGCGATGCACTTGCGTTTAGGTGACTGGAGGACGGGAGAGACAGCTTCAGGGCGCTTTTTTGACCTAATCAAAATTTTGGGAATCCCGAAAATTTACTGTATCTAATAGCTCTTTTATTCATTTTTATGATAGAATAAATAAATGTAATACATGTAATTCAATTATATTAGCGGGTTGTCAAAGTTTCGATTTGGTTGAATGCCTTTTGAACGATTTATTATAATATATTCAATTGCCTTCACACAGTGCCCTACCCGCTCTGTGTTACATGCATCGTTTAGTTTTTTTACTTGTATACATTTATATTACTTTTATATTTAGTGCAGTCTTGATGATTGCTTGGTAAACATATTTGTTTCGATTTGCATTGCATTCTAAAAAACGTTTTGACGTAACTTAGTAGTTCGTTAGTTCTCTGCGACGCGCTGGCTGTGTGAAGGCGATGGCTGTTGTTAATGACCCCTTGCGGAGAGAGTGAGAGCGATGTTTCAGAGGGGTGTGGTGCAAACCCCTTCATCCATTTAAAAGCACTCCAGACCGAGAAGTGCTACGAAGTCGCGTTCTGGGCTGCTAACAGCTCGTTCTTGACAGTTTCTTTACATTCTCATTTTCTCCCGTTTACCCCCGCCCCCGCCCCCCTGCCTGAATCGCAGGGATTTCTTAATTCGCCGTTCATTAGGGATCAGGGGAATATATTCAAGCCGAACAACAAGACCATGGACAACGATAGTCTTAACGAGAAGACGATGCAAGACGTGCACACTAAAGAAATTGATCTGGTCAACCGAGATCCGAAGCACTTAAATGACGATGTTGTGAAGGTAAGTTGTAAAATGCATTGTGCGTATGTAGCTTTTGACTTCTTTTAGTTTTTTTTACTTTAAATTTTAAAAAACAATTGAATTCAAACGATTATGATTTTTAAAATAAATTTTTAAAGTTTTATGATAGTCGTGATATGAATGAAAATATACATACTTCCAGTGCCTGCTAGATAATTTATGTATTTATTTGACCACGTTTTGAACAAGCGAATTGGGTCGAGTGCGTCATGTAAATTGTTATGTGTATTTTGTGTGTCAGTGAAGAAAATTGAGTTTTTCAAAAAAAGTTTTGATTACAAACATAGAGATGCTTAGTTTATAGTTTTGGCGTATTTCGATCATTAACTTAAGAATCCACGACAGTGCATTTACTCCGCCGTGGTGTTGTCCGAACATACATTGGGAGAGAACGAAGGGCACTCTCGTGAAAGAAACTCGCGTTGTAAGCAAGCTTTACAGCTCCGTGTTCCACCGTTTACAATGGGGGAATTTTGTTTTAAAACAGGACGCGCGCGGAGTCTACTTTGCTTACCGCAGTAGATACACGCGCGTAGCGAGGCGCCGGATCTCTACGCTTGGCTCTTGTTTGTTTTTTGCGCAATTCCGTCTTATTTTCACTCATTGATTTGATGCGGTCTGGAGAGAGAAAGGCTGCCTTTCCGCTCGACGTTCATGTTATTATTCCCACATGTTCAAAAATCACTTGCGTGTTATGTAAAGAGGACTGATTAAAAGAGGAGATTGTAATCTTTACAATCTGCATAAAGGCAGACAATATGCATTGTCAACAGAAGAAATATTTAGATCTTGTCCAAAAATAAATTTAAAGCCATGTCTTTTCCCTTGTGGAAATGTTATTGCGCAGGGTTTCACGTGTTGCAGGTAGGATCTCCAGCTCCAGGCAGTGACCTCTGCTTGGCAGACTTAACCCTTCCGCCTGGGCTGAGAGCTTGTGCTGGCCTGTGGGATGGCCGTCGTGTCCCGGCTCACACCCTGCATGACGGCCCAGAAAACCACGGGGTGGCCCCGTGGATTACTTAGAAGAGGCCGAAATTACGTTTGTAATTGTGTACTACACTGTGTTGTTCCGACCCAAAGGCGAAGCAATCAACATATATATCAAGAGGGGAGAGAAAATAAAACTGTCCCACCATGGCCCATACGTAGAACATTAACATTCATTGGGTTTTTATAGGTTCTGATTGGGAGCGCCAGAATATTTTACCGTATTTGGCCACTAGATTCCGCTACAGAGCAATATTTGTGTTGAATACACCAGCTTTTCTAGTCAATTTAACATTAAAATTGAAAATAAAAACCGAGGGCCAAAACTCATTGGGCTTCAGACCCCCCTGGTGGTGAGAAGTGGAGGGCAGTTCCCAGCTGTTTAAACAGGCTGAGTTAATCACTCAGGCGGGATGGAAGGACAGAGGGACAGACTCCTGAGAGAGCCCTGCGACTTGGCATGGCTCTCCGCTGTCTCAGACCAGTGGAATGTCACCCTGTGTTGTCAGTGGACAGGCAGACCACTGTGCTGGGACCTGTGGTTGCCTTGGGACCGGCCTGCATTCGGCGTGAATTAAGAAACGGCACTGTGGTGCCACGGCTGAGCTGGGACTACCCCAGTTACCCATGGCAGGGGGCTCGGTTTGCTGGACCATTCTGGTGCTGGTCGTGGAGGTTCCAGGGTTTTTTTAAGGAGTGCCTCTGCTCGTTTTCGTTCAGGAACGCCCTGGTTTTGTTCAGGGAGGGAATGTGACTGATTCCAGCATGCTTACTGGGAAATGTTTTTAAAATGTTTCTGAAAGAAAAACCTGTTGGAAAGGCATGTTATGTCTGAGTGATGATAACTCATTAACGGGTTTGTAATCTGGATAAATGACTGCGATTCATCATTCCTTCCCTGAATTAATTAGAAGTGGTCCTTAATGATGTCATCTGATGCAGTTCAGCCTTGTTTGGGAGAGCTAGCAGGTGATGAGGCGTAAGGAGGGCTTTCTTTCTTCTGTGGACATCTGCTCTCAATTCCTAATAAGCCATAAACGACAACCGCCCCCCCCTCCATCTGACTATCCCCTGCGTGCTACATGTCAGTTCTGGGCGGTCAGTGTTGGTGCTTGGCGGGGTTTGTTTGCTTAAAGGCAGGCAGTTTACCTTTCTAAGGGAACATGGTTCTCTTCACTGAAGTCGTAAAACACAGCAGTGTGTTTCTGCATCACAACTCTGGAAGTGCTGGAAGAACAGAACTCTGTGTGATGTTTCAAATGAAACGTTTTACTTTCCTAGGTATTTGCGGATGGGGTCAAGGTTAAACCATAGCTCTGTCTGCCTGAAAGTCTTCCTGAAAAGAACCTGGTATCATCTCCCCCCCTCCCACAGGTGGACTTTGAGGACGTGATCGCTGAACCACCCGGCACCTAAATGACCCTGTCCCCCCCCACAGGTGGACTTTGAGGACGTGATCACTGAACCACCCGGCACCTAAATGACCCTGTCCCCCCCACAGGTGGACTTTGAGGACGCCTGAATCTTTTTAGGTATCTATCGTTCTTATGGCCTGGATATTTCAGGTTCGAATTCTTATTGCGCCATTTGCCGATTGTGACCGGGGTAGCACTGCGAGACGCATAATTTGTAGAGCTACAGCTAGGATGGGTGGAAACTGTCGTGTCTCTACATTGTGTTTCAAGCCGGTTTCCCATATGCAGGCTGCCCGTAGAGAGGGGATACTCTCCTCCAATTGGTGCCGGACCATTGTGGAAGCCGTTTAGAGACGGGAAGGCGACTGAATTGGAGAAGAACTATCAGACTAGTTCCTCGTCATTTGTGATTCATAACGACAAATGAAATTCATAAATAAAAAAAACAGAATAAAAAACCCTGAAATTCAAAATCGAGGAGAAATGACAAAGATAAATGGCCACGTTCGTTACATCCATAAAATCGAATAGTTTGGTCAAGTAAGGGAGTGAGACAACATCAAACCCCTCCTTCAGATTTGTGTGAAATGTGTGCTGTAAAAAAATCACCTGTTTCAACCTAGAACACTACCACTTGGCTCACGGCGTTCTGCATATCCGTTTAGCATTTTTGGAGAAATGGCGTGTAAGTGATTTTCGTGCACAAAATTATCATTATCTTTGGGCTTAATTAACAATTCCATTAGCAAGTTAAATGCAGAAAATTATAGAACGATTTTTACCAAACATGACATTCATTTTTTTTTTTTTACATATTCAAAGTAGTATTTAGCGACATTGTCCTTGTACAATTGAAAATTGCAGGACAAAAACAGTCAAGGTTTATGATTATTTTGTGTCCTAATAAAAATAACTCAAGGTCGTAAAGGATTTCACAACGATTTAAAAGTCGACACAGTAAAACAGCGTTTTTAAACATAGTGGCAAGGAATTACTTCAACTGGCTGGGCTTACTGACACCCTACTGACATCTAGTGGTTACAGTGTGTAACAGCCGTGGCGATTCATTGAGTCAAATTTTGATACCGTAAAGATTGCAAATACTAAATTACATTCCTTTGAATCTCACCACATATATGTTTAAAAAAATACTATTATTGATTATTCTTACTAAGGCTACATAATGTCACAAAGCAATACATTAATATACTCTGCTGCCCCCTTTGTCAGCTGCTAACAATATTTGACTTTGTTTCTCTCGAGTCTTTTCCTGCCTCTCTTCCTCGCGCGAAGGAGATAAACTGTGACCAATCCTAAGAGAATTTCATCTCCAGTGTAGTCCTGGCGGAAAGAATCAGAAATCAAGAACGAACCGTCTGTAACACACTGCAGGCTATTCCTCCAACCACCAAGTGCGGAAGATCACTGAAATTACTTCATTATTCAGTTTTATTCCACCTGCATCTCATATGATGCCATTTCCCTGGGGTTCTCTCGACTGCCTGGTGTCAGAAAAAATGAGTTTCTGCCTTTTTCCTCTCCGAAAGTGCAATCAGCGCGTTTGGACCTTTAAAAAAAAAAAAAAAAAGATACAATAAATAAAGTTTGATTTATTGACAAATTGTAGACTACAGTATACACAGGGGTCCCAGCAGGTCTGACAAGCATCTTTCGGCTGGACGCTGGTCTCACCCTGAAAGATGTGATTCTAACCTTTTTGCAGGGCTGGAAAAGAACGTGGCATTTCTGGTAATTTTCCATTGACTGGTCAAGTGATTGATCTGGACACGGGGAGCGGTTGTGTATAGTTTAGTTCAATACCTCAGTGTTCTATGAATTTGGCCTGTTTCAGACTTTGAGATTGCAAATTATATATTTCCTGACCATCAAAGCTGGAAGACATAGAAGGATAACCACAAATAAAGACATGCGGCACTTTTAAATCATAAAGGAAGCCAATATCTAATGCCCGCCGAAGAAGACTTGATTTAATATTATATTATTATATTGGTTGGCGATGAAGTGCATTTCTCCTGACTGGCGGACTTCACGACACAGTCCTTCGTTTGATATAAAAGTCAGCAATTGAACTACATTAATATTTGACTGTAATATTGCGGGACACGCGCGTAGTATAGTCGAGGTGACACAGTAAGAAATCTCACAGATTTAGCAGATGTTACATACAAGTTGTACATTGTGCTTTAATTCTGCCAATGTCTTGATTTAGCCACCACCCATTTAGACGTACGAAACTGACATGAATAAATGCGTCCATTTAATTGGTTTGTCACTCACGGAATAGTGTAACGTTAACTGTCTTACAATGATACGGCTAAATATGTTCAATGAATTAAACTCGGATAATTATTTAGCTAATATGCTAGGTCTGTTTTCCATTCGAGATATACACAACACACACACACAATAACGTGTACAATTAGATTTAAAAATTGTAGTTATAATATGAATGTGATTAATCAGAGTTCGGTTTAGTAGCCCCTAGGGTTATTCTGAAGCCGGAACAAGGGTGTCGTGTTGCTTTAAAAGTCCTCCCCTAGTGCTTGAGTTGGCTGAATAGTCCTCATCATTGTTCCGTTTGTTGTTAGCGTCTTCGTTATTCTGTGTAAACATGGCCGCTCATTGCGCTGAAGAACCGTTTCCCTTTCACGGGCTGCTTCCTAAAAAAGAAACCGGCGCGGCGTCTTTTCTCACTCGGCATCCAGAGTACGATGGCCGAGGCGTTCTCATCGCTATCCTCGATACCGGCGTGGACCCAGGGGCTCCGGGCATGCAGGTAACTCCCGCATGGGGTTGCAGGCCGCAATTGGAGGGCCTCCGTGGTAACTTGGGAAAGTTACCGGGCGGAAAGTAGGGGACACAGCACGGGCCGTGTATCGGGGGGGGTCTATTGGTGGATAATTTTATACTCTGTCATCCCGCAACCGAATAGTATTTGGATTCGTTCTCATTTTTAAGCGTCACAGGCTGGGTGTCAATGATTTCTTAATCCAAATAAATATACATGAAATCCGACCGGTATGATCGATGACTAGCAAGCGTTTACGGCCGTTGGAGTTTTTCAATGTGAAACGTTTTAACTGAGTTTCCTGTAAAACCGTACCAATCTGATACTTGCCGTCAATTATGCCTTCAGAGCTTGCTTAAAATTGCCCATGTGACAGTTTGATGATGACCAAATAGACAGATAGAGAAAAATACCTCTACATTTGACCATTATTTGAAATTCATAAGCAAAATCTATGGACGGAATCTCGCACGGAAATTTTGCTAGTGAGTGGTGATTACATGTTTGAGTTGATGATAACGTAAAGTTGCCCGCCCACATTCAGTGTTAACAAAAATAAAATTACAGTGGAAGTTATGAATCGCGCCATTGTACGTGATACGGTGTGTCCACAAAACTATGGCCCTGTCAAAACTTAACGTCGCGACCCCATGTCAACCAAGCTCAAATGTCCAAAAACAATAGGAAGACCCCTGGCATTCCCTTTAACAAAATTAAACCTAAGTCACGAAGAAGGGAAACCAGCTGTTTTCCCCAGGTCAAAGACTCAATCCCCAAGTTTATGACCGTCACGTATATGTTGATGAATTCAGTGGTTAGTCCTGTTCTTACTGAAGATTGTTTTGATACTTTATGTAGCAGCTATTTCAGAGTTGAATCTTTAGTTGGGGATTCATGGACATGTAAAGTCAGGGTCAGGTAGGATCTTGGCCGATTAACTGGGTTGTATTAGGTAGTTGAATCCTTCTATTTATCATAGGTTTGAGGATGCAGGCAACCTTTTTCGACATGAATTGCATAGACGAAGCAGAACGTGAGGGTGGTTCTGAAGGTTGTGTTTATAGTAGCATGAGAGGGGGAAAAAATCTGTTACTAATTGTGCGTGTCTGTCCGATCCCCAGACCACGACGGACGGAAAGCCTAAAATAGTGGACATCATCGACACAACGGGCAGCGGCGATGTGAACATGTCGACCGTGGTGGAACCCAAGGACGGTGCCGTGTTGGGGCTATCTGGCAGGACTCTGAAGGTGTGGGTGTGAGCGGGTGTTAATTTAGTTTCCCGCCGCTGTTAGCGGTTTTTCCAGTCCGCGGTTGAGTGGCTGTAACTGGGTTAAGTTGGGAATGTGGTCCTCGCGATGGGAAGCTGGTGTAGCCATAACTCTTCTCTCCCATTATAGATTCCCACCACGTGGGTCAACCCATCGGGAATGTACCACATCGGGGTCAAGAATGGCTACGAGTTTTTCCCTAAAGTTCTGAAGGAGAGGATGCAGGTCGGCAGAGGATGTTTTGTCGCGTTGCTTGGTTGACTGAAGGAGTGTGCGGAGAGTTTGTGTGCGTGTGTGAAGGGTTAACCTTGTTTCAGTGTGTATGAGTGTACGGGCAAACGTACGTGTGTGTGTGTGTGTGATGGTGGATCTTTTTTCCCTTGTGTGTGCCTGCGTTGTTTTGTGATCTGTGTCCTGTGTGTGTCTGTGTGATGGTGGATCTTTTTTCCCTTGTGTGTGCCTGGGTTGTTTTGTGATCTGTGTCCTGTGTGTGTCTGCGTTGTTTTGTGATCTGTGTCCTGTGTGCGTCTGACCCACAGAAAGAGCGCAAAGAGAAGATGTGGGACCCGGCCCACAGGGCGGCGCTGGCCGAAGCGTGTCGCAAGACGGAGGAGTTTGACTGCGCCCATCCCAACCCTTCCCAGGTCAGACCTGTCAATCACTTCTTCCTCAGAAACGCCGCAGGAAGAAAAAAAACCTTCCTGCTG
>JAOVYW010005375.1:0-12326 GCA_025775045.1 Hiodon tergisus
AGAGAGAGAGAGACAGAGAGAGAGAGGGAGAGAGAGAGAGAGAGAGAGAGAGAGAGAGAGAGAGAGAGAGAGAGAGAATCCTCATGTGTAGCTTGAGTTCTAGCCGGTCGGTGCTACTCTAAAATCACTGCCTGGCCCCTCATTTTCCATCGCAAAGATTTCAATAGACCTTAATGCTATACCTCCTGTGTTGGTACATTTCAACATGTATTTTCATTGCCACACACAATACGATTTGTGCTCCAATGCAGACAAGAGTTACACAAATATTGGCCTACTGTACACCTTTAGCTTCTCGCAAAACCTAAATAAATGGCTCTCTATCCTGGTTCTGGAAGCTTACTGTGTGTGCCACTATGAGATTTTCATTCCTAGTAATTAAGCACTTATGTCTAACAGCAATTGGCCTTATAGAACTGATGTAGTGTTTCCTTCCACTAATAAAGACGATAGCTATTTAAAGATAGCTGAAAAAACCTCAGGGCAAGATGTCCTCCAGGACTTGGGTAGAGAACTGTAAACCCATGGTACATGGTCCAAACAATCATTTTGTCACGTTTTAGCGGTGGTATACTAAGGAACCCTCTGATTTCTGCCAATTATTATGAATTGACTTTCGTTAGTGTTTATTCAGCTGTCTGCATTGTAAAGAAAAGGGCTTTCAGGGCTTGAAACCTTTCCATAATGTATAGGTGCCACCTTTCCTAGTCAATCCCGTTTAAGAGTCGCTGTACGCACTCGTAAAAACCTAGACAAAGCTACATAAAAACATTGTAATAAAATCCAATAAAGCAAAATTAAGTCTGCCTCAGTTTTATAGAAGAAATAGAGAAATGATTGTTATTTATTGTTATATTCATGTGTGAATCCTTTCTCTGTTGTTGGTTCCATAACTTCAGAAGGCGAATGAATCAACTATTGGAGCCGCACAGAGCAGTTTTTTTTTCCTTTAAATAAATAATTTAAAAAAACAGTCATATATAAATAGTTTTGTGGTGGAGATGGAAAAAAATGTCCCAATAAAAAGAGTTTGCTCCAGACGTCTTAAACGGGTGTGTCTTTTTACCCATTAAACAGGCCTGGTTGAAACGTCATGGCCCAATAATGTTGAGAAAGGCGCTCGTACGCAGTGTAGATGAGATGAAAGTGATAAAGAACGCTCCTTCTCAGAGACCCTTTCCTGGAGGCACTCCAGATTTATCGATGGAGCTGAATTGTCGGTTTCTGAACAACATGCCACACACTCCACCTCTGAAAAAAAAGGGGGGGGGGGTGCTAAACAGGGACTCCCTCTGTTCGGGGAATGGTTGAAAATATTTTGGCCGAACGGGTTGTAAGGTCAGAGCCCTCATGTGTTACTTTATTCACAGTCAGAAGAAGGAAAAAAAACTCAGACTGCAATAAACTAAATAATGTCCTATCAGAGCGTTGAAAATATTGTGGGTCATTGGTGAAAAAAAATGCTGAATGCTGCGTGTGGCACAGACTGTCTGGCTCCGGGCTGTGTGACTAGGTCTGTGTTTTCAACGCAGTGGACCTGGACTCCGGCCCGTGTGACTGGGCTAGTGTGTGGCACAGACTACCTGACTCCAAGCTGTGTGACTAGGCCTGTGTGCAGCATACAATGGCTGGACTCCAGGCTTTGAGACTGGGCTGATCGGCAGCATAGAACGGCTCCAGGCTTTGAGTCTAGGCTTAGGAGCTTTCGGGCCTGGGACTAGCCCTGCAGCGAAGAGCACCTGGATCTGGGCTGTGGGACAGAGCCGACCCGGACGCTGGGATGCGTGACGAAGCCTGTGTGCGGGCGCAGACCGCTTGGACTCCAGGCTCTGGGACGGGGCCTGTGGTCTCTCAATGTGGGCGTGTGCACCCACAGGGGAGGGCGAGAGGGGAAGAGAAAACTAAATTTGTCAGCATAAACTGCGCCTTTGCGGCGAGATTGGTAATGACTCCGATTCCATCTGTAAAATAAATTGAAGCTTTTAATGTATTTATTGCGTATATGCACAAACCACGAATGTGCAGAAAATGTGAATTATACTGTACGGTTCTGGGTTAAGGATCCATTACCGAATGACGCAACGACTGTTTCTTCTGTCACTTGTAGTGCAAACATTCCCCCTCTAATTACTGTATCTTGCTCTACCCACTCCACATGTTAGGAGGGGAGATTATCAAACCCCAAACCCCACCTTCTCCCACATGGTTTCTCCACCTCTTTTTTCAATCTCTGTTTTTAACCGGCAACTGCAGATGGGGACAGAGAGAATAGCGTACCAGAGTTTAGTTTCGTCTTTTGTTTTTTCACGATATGAAACAGAAGCTGCCTCGCTGTGCCCTAATGATGGGCCTGCCGTGTACTGTGGTATTGGTTATTGTGCCTAAAGGGTTCTGTCGTTTACTGTGGAAAGGCGCTGGTGTGTGTCTCTGACTCTACATCAAACCATGCTCCCTGTCTGCAGAACACAAAGATCCTCACCAGTAGATGAGTATTATGGCTCCCGAAATACTGTCAAAAGAGGTCAGATGTGGGGATTGGCAACAAAATTCCATAAATATTCCCTTTTTTCTTTTAAAATGTTTTAAATCGCCAGTTTTTTTCTCATTATATACATTATTTACCCACCAAATTTGGAATCCACAATTGTGCCCAGGCGTGGTGGCGGTCCTCTCCAAACCCAGCCCAGCACCACACACAGGGAGAATGTAGAAGTACACATGTACTCCTACGACCCTCCCGCCTTGGGTCTGAACAGGAAATTCAGTGCTGATTGAAGGACAGAGGCACTCATCAACGATGGATCAACTGCAAAGGTGCAAGGGCGTTCTGGAAGTCAAAGGGGCCTCTGTTTGCCGGGATCAGAGGAAAAGTCACTCCGCCCACCAACCCCCCCCCCCCATATCCCACCCTCGGTGGCGCACAGCAGAATTTGTGCTACAGCTTGAGCAATAAGAGTAAAAGCTCCCTATTTTTAACCTACAGAACCTGCCTGTGTGACTAGGCGATGGGTGGCCCAACGGGAGCGGACAGCTGAGTATATATATCTGACCCTTCGGCACCACTGTAGAGGTCCAACACATATTCCTCAATTTCTCAGATCTCACAAGTAAGGGCTTTTATTCCAGGAATGGTGGAAGTCACTTTCCTCACCTTACTACTCTTTTCCCATTAAATGGATGCTATCATTCCAGATTTCATGCAAAGATGGGCTAAGTATGTGTCACAGATACCTTCAGCTTGCCCCTCTCCTCTATTCATAAAAACAAAACTATTACATGCAGTAAGGTTAAGTGAAATTTATGGATTTCCAAAGTTTTGATTTGGTCCCAGCCATAATCAGTTCGTTCGCCCGTCATAGTAGAACATCATTTCAACAGCTTTCAGAAAGATATTTCCTATCCTAAAAAACATTTCACCCCATATTTACAGGTAATATAATGCATACAATGAGCCCCGTTCCCTTATAAGGATTATTGTAAATTTGCAATAAGGATGGTGTAATGATATTTGGGAATGCAATCTGGGAATCATCGAACATATTGGCAGAGCAGGTCACATTTACACTAAATTGAAGTGGAAAAGATCTATCGAACATTGCATGGCTCAACAGCTAAATTGCATGAAGTCGAACAAAGTTTTTCCCCCTAGATTCCCTCTCTATTCAAGATTATTTTCTAGCTATTTAGTTTGTCATAGTTCAGAGCTATTATGGAAGTATGCTGGCAACAATACATTATGGCATTCGTTCCTTTAAAATGTTTTTGTCTAACTTAACCTCTTTGTGATAAATATTGACAGTTGTAATATGTAAAATGTCTGCATTTCATATTATGAAATTAATAAACAGAACATTAAAAAAAATGTTGCCTGAATGTATTACTACAGTTAAAAATGTAACCACTCATAAAGGACTTGCTATATTGCAATGAACAGCTATTAAATAAATATTATAGTCATTTTCCTGAAAAAAAAAAAAATCAACACTGCATATTTTGTCATGTTGTAGTAAATTAGTCTGGTACAAATCCTCCTGTACAGGGCATCACAAACGCCAGCCCACAATGTTCCTTAGTATGCTTTACCCTTTAACTTGGGAGTTTGGTAAAATAAACTGTTGTAGAGAAAGATTTGAATCACACAGAGGAGCTTATTCTATAGTGAAACCACACACTCGCCTGGCTATTCCTCTGCTCTGAACCTCTGCTCTGAACCTCAACTCACCAGCATTCCTTTGGCCTGACTGTACCAAACTGCGCTGAATTATAATTAATTAGTGGTCGGAAAAAATTGAGCCTGAGTGGCTCAGTGAAAATTATACACTACGTTTCCAGTGAAAGGGAAAACAGTGAGTCTTATGTTGCGGAAAAACACAACTACAGTTGGAGTCTCAACAATCGAAACACCAGCGCCGTGTGAAGCGTCTTTTCCAGGAAAGCGAAGTGACACGCACCTACAGAAGACTGCTGGGGTTCGAGCAGTTTATCCCGGTTAGGGGTCGCGGCAAGGTCACAGAGGGATATAAACGCGGGGACTGGGCGCAGCTTTGTGAAGCTGACCCAGCAGCATGAAAAGGCTCCATTCAGCCAATAACGGAGTGACTGCCTGTGGCCATGCTGTTATGAGGTGGGAGTCCACTAAAAACACAGTGGAGACAGCTACATAAGGTGCATGGAAAAACCCAGCACAGTCAAACATACCGGCTCCTGTCTACTAATCCAGGCCCAAGGATAAATTGCCTCCGTATTGTGAATGTTCGGAAAGTGATATTACAGTGAGGCCTTGTGAGTGAAAAAGAACTACTCGTCTGTTGCTTGCAGTCCACGTCGGTTTCTCCTACGGAGGGAATTTCCATGAACTGACCCAGATTTTGGTATATTTCATACTGCGACCTCCCTAAGGGGTCTGAACTACATCCGAGATTCGGCCACCATCGTCACTGGAAAAAAAGCCTCTTTTTAAGCCCGACGTCACACTCTGATTTAAGGTAGCGGGACATGCAGTTATGCCTGAGAGCTTGTGTGGACCTCCGTCTATAATCTGATTGGCCAATGCCTGATTAGATGCATCTTTCTTTACTTTACGCTTTGTCTGATATAACAAATATACTTTTGTCTGCTGTACCTTGGTTCACCAGTCAACATTAACTGCATAAAAACAGTCTAGTTTGTGTACATTAACATAATCTTAGTGTTAACATATATTATAGAGGCAAATTAGTCAATAAGACATTTGTCAAGTTTATATGGAAAACCCAATTTCCAGAGGTATAACTTCCAACCCTCACATGCTTAATAAAGTGTAAAGACTGTGCTTGCTGCCTTTTGCGGGCATATGGTCTCAAGCAGGGGAATAAAATACGGTAATGACAGCTGGGCTCCGACACAGCCTGCGTTCTTTAACGCGCTGCCAATAAAGCTGGTTCTTTAACGCGGTGGCCAATAAAGCTGGTTCTTTAACGTGCCGGCCAATACAGTTGGTTCTTTAACGCGGCGGCCAATACAGTTGGTTCTTTAACGCGGCGGCCAATACAGTTGGTTCTTTAACGCGGCGGCCAATACAGTTGGTTCTTTAACGCGGCAGCCAATACAGTTGGTTCTTTAACGCGGCGGCCAATACAGTTGGTTCTTTAACGCGGCGGCCAATACAATTGGTTCTTTAACGCGGCTGCCAATCAGTTGGTAATCCAGTCTGTGGAATGGACAAGTAGACCCTGTCTTCACTCTTCTTACCCCTGCCTTGTTTGTAAAAGCAGCTCGTTAGACCGTGGCTTATTTTCGTGATTGACTTCTGCAAGGAGGATACTCCTCACAGTTATCCCTTAGTTGCCATCATCTAGTTTATTTTACAGGACATTATATTAACTTGTTTTTCAAAGTGGCTCATCCTACTTCAGTAATGCAATTTTTCTGTAAAATAGGGTGCAGTTGGATAGTACTCTGTTATTTGTGATGTATGTTTCATTCGTCAAAAAGTTTGTATATATTTATTTTTACATAGGCTCCAGGACTGCTATAATGCAATATTTTAATGTTCCGTATATCCAACTACAGAAGAATACATTTTTAAATTAATGCTTGCTAGGTGGTTCAGTGGATTTCTGTGGAAGTAAAATGTGGTGGTACACAGTAGCAAAATTTTGGTTTTGTTTCAATTATCAAACTTAGCAGAACTTGGCTTGGCTAGCTTGGCTAAAATGTCGCATGACTACCTAAATATCTATGTGAGTAATGTGGGCGGGTAGGCAGTTAATGAAGAAGTAACATAGGCTTTCACGTCAGGCGTGAAACCATTCCTACCCTTGCCAGCCGGCAAGCCAAAATGTTGTCAGGAATTTCGCAACTTCACAATGAAACAGTATCTAACATCAGCTGGCAGACTGATGGGCATGTGCATTCTAAAACATCGCCCTTCTCACAACAGTGTTTGGAGAAGATTTGGAAAAAAAACACTAATTTGGCGAAGCATAATTTGGGAAAACTAACCATCCCCTGTCAATGTTCAATTCCTCTTCTATTTTATTACATAAACCTGAATTTATGTAACCAATAAGATTGCGAAATCCCTCTTTGGTACCACGCCGCCTAACAGCCCCACAACATAGTTTTTAATAGCCTGGAGTACAATATTATTACACTGTAGGTGCACTGGGCACTAGTAAGCAACCATCTAAATTTCATGTAAAAAAACATAAAAGATTATATAAAATTAAATGATCATGTCTGATATTCTGTAAAGTTAAAACATGCATATATTTACTTAAAATAGCTGTAATAATTTTGGATATGAAAGAACTTTTCAGGTGAGAAAGAGTGACTCCAGCCAGGGGGTCTGGAAATAACTGAATGAGTGTCTTGGCCATACTGTTGCCTTTTTGGAAAAAAAATCTAATTTATTGTGTAATCGACCATTTATGCCCAGTTTATGAAAGGGAATACTTTAACTTGGCTGTTAGCAGTTTAACGAAACAGGGTGAAATTGTCATTTAAAAGATCTGGTTTTCTTAAGTTAATTATTGTTACATTTTAAAAGTTGGTTATTAAAATAAATAATCATTAATTAATAGGTCTAATTGGGCATATGTGATTTTTTTAAAAGACATTTTGATACATTATCACTGCTTTCTTGGGATTGTGCGCGAATAGATGGGTTTAAACCTTGTGAAATCTTTATTGGTGCATAATAGTCTCTCATAATCCTAAATACTGCCATGCCCCTTGGCACAGGTAAGCACCATTACAAACCATCCCATGCACTGAAGCAAGTCGAATAAAAAAAGCATCACAGCATATTGCGTTCATTCAGCAGGCGTAACCTACTTACAAGACACATGGTACATACACTCGACCGCAGAAACCAGGCGTATTTCTGTCACCTTGACTAAACACCAAGCAAGTTCCAAGCACAAATGAGAATTTATCCTCCGTCTTATATACAAGATTTCCTCTCAGGGAGAACATACTACGCTAAAAAGGCCCGTAAATGAACCCGGCGCAGACACATTTGTTAATACAGAGGATTTCGTTTGGCTAAAGGGGAAAAAAAAAAACTTGTGTGTACATAAGTGAGGTTAACCCGTTGCGTTTCTCAACAGAGAGTTTGATTTGCCTGTGCGAGTCTCTGGATCCTGTTGTTTACGTGAACCAGAAGGTTTTTTTTTCCCTCTCTGCGCTGTGATTAATGTGCTGGTCCTAGAGCTGTGGCATCCAACCCAGACAGATATGGGCTCCTGTCTGCTGTTAGGGCTCTGAGGAAGGGCTGGAAAACCAGGGCTCTGTACCAACACACACATTAGTGTCAGAGCGCTCATTTTCCACTCGGCCACTGCCAACCTTAAATATTTACAGTGCTTGGCAAGGGCTTTGCCCAGGTATCTGAGACTGTACAAGTAGCTGATCTCCTGCAGTCGAGCCTTGACCAAGGATGTACGGGGCAGGAATCTGTCCTGGTCCAGAGGTATAGATCTGTGCTAGTCCAAAGGTATAATTTATAGATTTGTCCTGACCTAAAGTTATAAATTTAGCTCTTTCAACAGGCCTTCAGGATTTCGAAACCACACTTCTCTTCAAACATTTTCTTTTTAATTTACTCTGTATATTCATCTTAGCCATAGCAGTCCAGCCTTTTGAAGAGTTTATAATGCTAAGTGCATGTTAAAGTCTAGGGCACGTCTGATTGCTTAGGGCACAATGACATGGAGTTGGTGGATAGATAAAAAAGTTAGTAGATTGTAAAATTGATTAGAAAAAATTGTGAATGTAAGCCCGTGATTGGGTCAAGTGTATAGACGCAGTGCTGTCGTGATAGGGGCTGATTTCAGATATTCATATATTGTATTAAAGGAGGTTGTAGGTAGTGGACGAGGAATTTCACATGGGGAGTTTTCAGGAAACACTGCACATTATTAGTCAGCACATTATTTAAGGGAATGTTTCTGGAGATGTTCCAAAGATCAACAGCAACTTAGACGTCACCAACACAGCGTCGCTGGTGTTCCAGGGAGCAGGCTAAAAGCCATTTATTTACCCCCACGCACAAGCGATTTGATAATTTGATTGCAGCAGATCACGTTTACTTTCCCCTTCAAAGTTTTTGCATGAAATTCACAAAATACTGTTGATGTTATGAAAGCGTTCCATGTTCATTCACTAAGCCGATTCTGTTATCAAAAGCAGCATATGTGGTGAATACCGAGAAATACGCTAATGGAAAAAAGATGAGGCACTACAGTTCAGGTACGAGTGCGTACAAAATTGTAAATTCTGATGATGTGTGACCAGCTGCAAACTGTTCTCAGTCCTGCAGGTGGAGCATTGTGAAGGGACGGAATGCATAGCAGCCCTCCCGTTTTATCCAAGCTGTAACAGGGTCATATTCATGTCACGTGAAGGCTGGCGTATTTAAAGGGATGGCGGAATTTGAAAGTACCGTAAAACAAAAAGTACGGGATTCTAAAGGACACAACAATTTTGATGAAACGAAATACACATTTACATGCCTGGATGAAGTGTCAGCCAGAACACTTGCCTTTCCTGTATTTTACATGAAGGTTGTGCAGAAACAATCTCTGATCTTATTTTTTTAAACATTTTTTCCAAGGGGGCTAAAGGCCAGTGATCTTGTGCTTGTGTAGGTCCATTGCCTGCCGTTGACTCCCAAGAGAGGTGCAATCTGATCAAGGATACAAATTTATGTCCTGGGTTTTCCAGGAGGCCACGCATGAGTAAGGAATCAAGCAGTGTCGTGCAAAATCGCAACGGTAAATTAATCTCCTCCGGCACTCGGAGAAACCAGACCCAGAGGTACACAACTCGAGCCGTCAACAGGCACCTCTTACCTTCTGGTTCGTGAAGCCAGTTGTGAGGGCCACGTTCTTTTGTGCTGGTGAAATTTCATATGTGAATGTCTAAGGAAATGTGGTGTGAACGCAAAGTCTTCATCATAACACTCTGTCCGTCATGTTCCCTGATGAAAACTGTCAAAATGCATTCTTACTTTGTTCTAAAGCAACAACAACAACAAAAAATGATATGTGTTTTCTAGCTAATGGAGAAACAAATAAAGGAAATTATTGTAACTATCCTTCAACAGAAGTCATCTTCTCCTGTCTCAAAACCCTCGGTTGGAGGGGAAAGAACCTACAGATTACGCTAGAGGACCAGACATATCTGAGTTGTACTGAATTCACATACTACTGGCATCTGGGCACACTTCCACTGACTCAGAGCTCATTCTGGTGTGGAACAGCCAAATTGGTATGCTTCCTGTCCTTAGGATTGATCCGCATATTCAAGCCAAAAGTACTTTTCAAACAAGAGAAGTTTCAAAAAACAAAATATAAAATCAACAAAAGACATTGTGACCAAATATGTGCGGTTGTAGTCCAAACATTATCCACTAGCCTAAATATTTAGAATGTCAAAATGGCATAATCAAACTGCAAAAGAAAAACTAAAGAAAATCCAACTGGATTCATTCCAGTTCAAATAACCTTTGCAATCTGGTCACAGTAGTCTTCGAAAAAAAACAAAAAAACAATTTCTTTTATCGCCACACCAAACACATTTTTTTGTTTTTTACAAACAAACACCAACTTCTGAAGATCCCCATTTCGCACAGCTTCCTTGAGCACCCATGCCACGTTGTGATCTGAGGCGCCGTGTGCGTGCGGGAAACAAAATGCGTCTGCGAGCTGCAAGTGAAGGGGGCTTAGAAGGATTCGTGGCAAGCCTCTTCGGTTTCCAAGGTGGCCGGCCAGCGTTGTGTCATGCTTAGTCTCAGCAGCTGGCGAATGTGAGAGCGTCGGAGTCGCCCTGTATGTCCCTGTTGTTGTGTCCTGTGGACCCCAGTGCTTATTCACTCTGCCCCGCCGGTCCCATGTGGGTTCCCCTGGGCCGCCGGCCTCCATGTGCTCTTCCTGACTAGGTACAGCCGGGCTAGGCTTGAGGAGCAGCGTGGTAGAGATGTGAGGGACATGGTGTTACGGAGGACAAGACCCTACGGGGGTTTCTGAGGGGGCTTTGCCCACTGGCTAATCCGCAAGACAAACACCCTAAGCCCTGGTTGCACGGCCGTGATCCTCTCTCTCCGCGCACTGGTCATGACCGGGGAGAGCTGGGTAAACAAACAGGACCTGAGCGCGGCGCCGAGGGGGACACCCCGCTCCTGCCGGCCTGGGAACACACTGCTGCACAATGGGCCAGGGCTCTTGATGAACTCCTCAAACAGCAGCGTTCCCGTTCTCGTTGGCCCCAGGCCCCAGGGGTCTGTTTGTTCAGCAAGCCCATTTGAAGACAATGAGTTTTCTGGATGTTTTTTTCTTTCTTTTTTTCTCTCCAGGCATGCTTGCGTTACTCTGCCCAAGTGGCAAAAAGGCACTTGGCCAGAGTTGCAGCTGAACCACGATTACATCACCGTACAAAAGTACGTGTTCGTATTCAACGCAAAATGCTGAGGGTATTTTTGTATTTCTTTTATTTTTTAATTATTCTTTTAATCTTGAATATGATGAAAATGAATACCTAATGTTATCTCTTTCCTACTCTTGAATTCCCAGAGGTCAGTGATAGAATATAAAACCCCACAAGTGAACAGGCTCTCTTATATGATTTTATAATCCTTTTTATAACATCAGTCATCATGCATCATGCCCTCGCTACAACCTCTCCACCATCCGTCTCTAAACACCGACTGTTGGAAAGGTAACTGTAAATTATAGGTCTTAGTAAAAATCACTCTCCAGATAACTGAAAAGAGGGGTTATTATTATTAAATGATAAAATGAAATGAAATGCTGAGGTGTGGAGCGTACCGCTTGTCTGCTGGCTGTGCGGCCCTGGCTATACGCAGCAAACCAATCAGTCATATTAATTCAGGTGCTTTCTTTTTGTTTTATTCAGCCTCACTCGACAAAAAACAAAAACATAAAAAAAAAATCAGATTATTGAACACAGCTTTTTGGCAGAAATAACTAATTTCACAGTTTTTGCGTTTAATTTGAAATTATTTTTTCAGATAAAGCTATAATTTGATAATCCACAGTCTGAGGGAAAAAAAAAGCCCAAAAAAACTGCAAATGATCCTATTTATTTATTATTTATTTATTTCACATGAATTAGCGCAAAAGCACACGTTATTGATACGCAAACCAAGCAAAGCTATTATCTTCATATGCTTCTGAGATGGCCACAAACACAATTATCAAACCAAACGCTTATAAAACAAAATATAAATCAAAATGTTGCCCTTTGAAGAGGTCTAGATGTAAGGTGACTCTTTTAACCAGCAGTATGTGATGGGTGATGCATACACCATTGCCAGATGTAGATCATTGTTTCCCCGGCAGATCATAAATTCATTTATGGCAGGCTGGCCTGTGTTGGTCCAGATTTAATAAAAGCTGTTTAAATGGAAAAGAACCGCGATCGTTTGTCATTACTGATCTCATTAATGTTACTTCTGTCAGCTGTTCATGTACTTTGGTGCAAACCTAAAAATTCCAATTTAACTTTTATTTGAGTAAACCAGATTTTCAGGCTGCAGGGGAATTTTGAACAAAAAAAATCTAGCTCTTGTCAGAACAGATAAGACTCCAGGTCGGTCTGTGCACAGACACCCATAGACACTGGTGGCTATGATAAGTGGCCACTTTTTCTCTGTGTAATGGCTAAAAACAGGAAAAACAGCCCTCTTGCCACCATGCAACTTTCCCCTTCCATTTAAATTAAACGTGTTACTGTCCACACAAATGTGTTATTGTCCACACGAAGGTGTTATTGTCCACGAGAGCGTATTATTTTCCACGCAAACGTGTTATTGTCCACGTGAA
>JAOVYW010005376.1:9512-35951 GCA_025775045.1 Hiodon tergisus
GGATCCAGCTTGGAGCTAGTGTGGATCCAGCTTGGAGCTAGTGTGGATCCAGCTTAGAGCTAGTGTGGATCCAGCTTGGAGCTAGTGTGGATCCAGCTTGGAGCTAGTGTGGATCCAGCTTGGAGCTAGTGTGGATCCAGCTTAGAGCTAGTGTGGATCCAGCTTAGAGCTAGTGTGGAGCCAGCTTGGATCCAGCACCGATTCACATGTATAATTATTCCAGGGAAGTACGCCAAAGTATTCACAAGTGCAAAGTGTTCACAAGTGCAAAGTGTCCAATTCTTGCATAATTCTCTAATTAATTTAGGAGAAGGAGCCTGCCAAAAGCACAGACCCAGCAAACTAAATTCAAAGAAAGTAAATGACTTCCAACAGATTGTTCAATTTACCTCATCATGAGTTATAAACCAAAAATTAAATTAAAAAGAAACCCACTGGATTAAAAAAGGCCTAACTGAAAAATTTGTGTGGAAACAAAAATGTCCACACATTCATTGCCTGAACAAATACACTGCATGGCAGCTGCTAACATTAAATTATTGAATATAAAGCATCTATATTTAATTCCAGTTCAGGACCTTGACTAATTGGAAATCTCCATTTATGGTTCAGGGAGTCAGGTTACCATGTTAACTGATTTGTGTAGCTATGGACACTGATTCACGTAAATGTGTCTGTACACTGACTGTCCTTCTTGCCAA
The DNA here is from genome assembly GCA_025775045.1 of Hiodon tergisus. Taxonomy (NCBI): domain Eukaryota; kingdom Metazoa; phylum Chordata; class Actinopteri; order Hiodontiformes; family Hiodontidae; genus Hiodon; species Hiodon tergisus. Next base: position 10,214 of record JAOVYW010005376.1, read on the forward strand.
GAATGCAAGGTTATGAAAGGAAGTGTTTAAGACAGCAATGGGCAACCTGGGTCTCAGGGGAGTGATGTAGTAGTCTGGGTTGTAGTTGCTAAAAATTCAAAAAATGTAGGGAATATCACATCCCTCTTATGTTAACCTTAACTTTTGAACGTTTGAACTCTAGCTCCTTGAAGTTCCTTGTGTTATTTGCATGTATGTTAACCTATAGCACTTGTTGGTCTCCTGGCCTGGTAGGCCAAATACATTAAAAAGCTAAATATACTAGACACATTTTTTGTTTGCGAAAGTACACAGTCCAGCAACTAAAAATCGGAACACTGAGCTGTTAAAATATTCTCAGGCGACAAGAGTTAGTTCGCTTGTACCAGAAGCTGATCTCCAAGTCTCGCCACAAGGGGCAAAGAGGAAAATTAGTGTGTGTGAAAAACATGCTGATCGCCACCTGTCTCTAACAGCTGACAAGCCCGAAATGCGGAGGCGGCTTCAGCAGTGCTCTCAACTGAACAGAATTTGCTTGGGAGAATGCCCTTGCTCGGGCTGAATGTGCTTGCGCTGGGTGGGAGGGGTTGGGGTCCGGGCTGAACACACATCATTAACACCATCTGGAGAAATGGCTCGGCGAGGGAGCCAGGAACGAAGTCGAAACGCATAAATCCCCCCTGCGAGACTCTGTCCACGGTGTGCTGCATTAGCGCATGGGGAACTTCTGAGGAAAGCCTCTAAGAGATACAGCTCACGACACTGTTCTTATCAAAAGCTACAAGTGAGAGAGCTAGCAGCCTTTATCTGCGCCACTGGTCATTCATCATTCGTCAGACATCCTTCTTTCCCACACTTCCAGGCAGGCAGATTGTCTACTTGAAGGGGACATAAACTATGCTTGAATCGGTTAAAAAACGGGCTTGCAACATCCTGAGCACCCAGCTCTGACTGTTAGAAGGAACTTTAGAACTGTTAGAAGGAAATTTGATCCGTATAGTTTCTAATGGTTCCTTCCAAAATAAAAACATTCAAGATCGTGTTAAAAGATAACAGGAATGACAATTGCAAGTAGTATTGCGAATACTAATGTTATCATAACATTTATTAACTGAAAGCAAGCCTACCCAAACATGTGTTAGGCTTGGAAGTGCTGCTTACAATGTTTATAAGCCAGTAAAAGCTATACAAACATGATAGCTAATAAGTTAATAAGAAAGAAATGTAACAGTGAGTTAGCTCATTATATAAATATGTTAGCTTAGCTATCGGTTTACTCAAGCAGTTGACATTTGCCAAAAAACCTTTCAGAAAATAGATACACAACGGGTAAGTAATACATAACTTCTTGACTTTATTTTATCATTTGCTCCATGGGGCCAATTTAGACAGTGTGCCTTAGAATTCAATGTGCTTTAGATCTAATTGCTTGTTTTTCTGCCCTGTATAGAACAAGCTAGCTGAAAGTACATTACCGCATTTTGTTGCTTTAGCAACGAAAGTAAAAAGCAGGTTGCCTTTAAAAGGTTCAATGCTTATTCAAGCCATGGTTTGGACCATTCCATTAGTTTTTTCCTTGCATTCAAGCACAAATATTTTTTTCTCTGAACAGAATGTTAGACAGAACTAGAATATCTATAACATTTTGGCTATTATACAGATAATTTAAGCACAGTACATGTGTTTCTAACAGTATTTTTGAGTTTTTTTTACTACTTTTTATATACATTGGAACCAGACTAACTGTATATATCTGCAGACACAATTTTAAATGGAATGGTCCTATAGATAAAAGTTATTAGGCAGGCATGCGGTGTCATTTTTAAGATATAACCAGAAAGTATCCAGTTGAAATTCCACTACTGCTGTTGTTACACTGAGCAAGATACCTAACCTGAACTGCTGTAAAAACAGGTAGAGGTTAAACTCGTAAATTGTGCTGGATAACAGTGTCGGCTAAGTAAATAACCTCCGGTGCGATTCTTAATTGGAACATAAATCTGCCCGTATTAAACTCCACTGCTTTTGTGCGACTCTCACCATTTACGTCCACCGTGAGAACTGCATTATACCACCACGCCTCGCGGCATTGCCTATACGTCCTTAAACTTCTAGACAGGAGAGCCGGTATCGGAAAAACCTCACAGAAATACCATGCCTGTACCGTCTTATCAAAACAGGAAGGCCACATACAAAAAAGGAAGATCCACACTGCTCTGAAACAAAAATGGCCGATCTCTCATCATGGTGAAACATAGTTTGAGACCATGTAAAACCATCAGTTATCTGTATGACCAATTTTAATCCACCTGATTCTGCAACCATAGCGTATTCTTGTAAATCCAAGGGATCATCCTGGTTTACATTTAAGCAGAAATGTTTGATATTTCTTTATCATGTGGGCAGTACCAGGAGTCATTAGGCGTAGCAATTTTAAGGCTAAAAGCTTGAATGTGATGTGCGCCATATGGATAAACAATAACTAAAATACCTGTGAGGCCACCTTGAGAATTAAAGAAAAATCGTGAGGACAGCCTTCTGTTCTCAGTTCAGTATTCCAATGGCTCTACGTTTCTAATGGTTTACGGTATGGATTCCTCAAGAAAATCTATTGCCAATCTCTACCAGGGACCCTCACAGAGTGAAAACTAAACGTAACTGCAGGTAAATAAGATACCACAAAGATCAGATTCAATGACAGCAATAACAGGTAAACTCCCCGTTAAATGAACAAACACGTTAAATAAAAAGGTTTTGCACTGCTATCATTTTCAGGTTTAATGCATTTAAATGAATCCCAACTGTGGCCACACAGCAGCTATGTGTGCGAGTGAGTCAGGGGAAGAAATCGAGGGAAAGGGAGAAGAGGAAAATGAGTGCTTAACATTAACAACAGTACAACTCCAAACCACTTAACATTCAGTGATTTTCTGTGGAGATCGCACATCTGTCATCGGAGGTCCGTTTGTTTCTTATGAGTTGCATTCATGGTGCTGGTGAGCCACACATTGGCTCTGGGATGGGACCCGAGCTTAAAAGAAAGGATGTATTAAATAAGGAGAGAAATGCATACATCTAGGCTAAATTATTATCTTTTGCCTTTTCTAATCCTCTGATTCAAGCAAATTTAATAGCTCTGAAGACCAGATGTTTCTCTGTGCACTCATGAACTGGGGGTTGAGCATAGCACTTACAAAACCAACCAACAGTAACGTCAACAGCTTTTCAATCAGGGCCATTTTGGTGTCATTACTATTGTATTATATTGTACATATTGTATAATAGCTTATGGAAACTGTTTCTTCTGAGAAAATGCAGTAAATTAATTACAATATAAACAGAAAATGACAAAGACACCTGCCCTTTTATAAATGCTACATTAACAGGAGGGATGTTCTTTATTGCAGTTACAACGCTTCACAGACACAAAAATACGTGTTACAATACCTGGAATTTAATTCAAATAAGAGACTATAAACGCATGGAAACGCATTAATTGACGGAAATCTCAGATTTATGTGAAGGAACAGCATATTTAATTACACGTTTAAACACCTCACAGCTGTACAGACACGTGGATATCAAATCAAAGAGAAGCTCTTGAAGAACAAAAACAGCACTCGTATACATAAGCTCACGTCACAAACTGTAGTCAATTGAGGAGGATGTTCTTTGCCAACTGTGGTCCACTAACTTCCTCTGCACAGCCAAACACACTTCCTGGTTCTCAGAATTTGCAGAATGATGTACTGTTCAGTACAAACCATTATTGTATTTACATACATTTCAAGAGTTACTGCAAACGGTTTTGTAGAAACGTGCTAAATAACGATTAAAAGATTACATTTAGTTTAATAGTTTTTATGGGAGCTAATTGCATTTTTATAGGGAAGTCCAATGAAATTACTCCTGTAGACAACCGTAGCATTCAGAATTTTTTTTTCTTTCAGCATCTTTGGATTTAACAAAACAATTCCAATCCGGCTGACACAATGCTTTGATCATGTTTCTGACTCCCAGCTGTTCTGTTCAGAGCCCCCCCCCCCGAAGATGCATCATTTTCAGATACACCCACTTTACATCTCCCCCTTCAAGGGGTTTGGGTTTTCTGCATTAAAATTTGTCCTCAAAAAGCATAGTTTCTGATAAGGAAAAAACACGAGGCAACTTGTTTTTTTTGCCAAAAAAAGGTATCTTCAGAATATGCCATGGGTAGTGTACTGTATATCAAAATGTACAATTTGTTTATACTTCTTAAAACTCATGGCTATAAGGGTCCATACCACACTCGTGGGCAACAGAAATAAAAATCACATTATGAAAATGTCTACTTTTCCCAGGTTTCTTTTTCCCCATTACAATAATTGAATGAATTAAAAATTACGGGCGTGCATAGCGATACACTCATTACTATGGAAAAAAGAGCAGTTAAGAACAAGCTGCTGGAGAGGTTGGTTTGGAAGGTAAAGTTTTGGGGTTGCCTTAGGGAGACTAACAAGGTTCCATTTTAATCAATATGCAGATGAAATGTTTCAGAACCTTTGGCAAATTCAAATAATTCCAAGAATATGTATTAAAATTTTTAATGACCACAAATTAATCTATTTTACATCCTTAAACTTGCATTTTCAATGAGAAGTGGCTAATTAAAAATAAAAAAAACTTGAAAATTGCTTATGCAAACAGTATAAATAAATAAAAAAACTTTTAGAATTATATATTTCAAAAAGCTAGATGCCACCTCATAGCAATGATAACAGATCGTTATAGGACAAAACAATGCCGTTCATTCATTTTTCAGAAATGCTTATCCAATTCAGGGGCTGCAGAGCACAAGTCATGTCTGTCTGTATAACCACAAATCAATGGTAAAACTCTCTCCTTGAGACTGGCTGACATTAGATCAGCATACAGTTTTAATTTCTCCATTTACAGAAGCAGTTCAAGTTAAGTACTTTTAAAGGTACAACTGCAACATCCCTAATGAGATTTAAACCCAGAACCTAACTGACTACAACACTGACGGCAAAGACACCACACCATCAGCCTCAGACAATCATCACGATTATATCTACCTGGATCACTGCTGCAGTGGTGACGTCAATGGTCGCAACAAGGCACGCAGTTTGACGTACACATTCCAAGAATAGGTTGGACCGCTGGTGTCAGATGTCATAGGGGTTTCACCTGTCCCGCTGTTTGTGGTTCGCTCTATACTTTCCATGTACTGTGATTCTGCAGGCATTGGTGGCAGCCTGCAGTGTTCTGCCACATGGGGACAGGAGATGCCAACAGAAGGCTAGGCAACTGCAGCGATATCAACACCAAAATCACTCATTCATTTATGTGCCCTTCAACAAACAGGGGTCTGTTTTGAAAATATCAATGCCAGGTGTGAATGCAGTTCACTTTATAAATGTTTTAAAGGGAATACAAATTAAATATCACGTAACACTTCTCAAAAGTTGTTCTGTAAAGTATTTATCGTACAACACTCCAAAATACAATAACACAGAACATCATCATGATCAAAATCAACCTAATACCAGTACTTGTATAATTATTTTGATTATCAATTATTTAGGGCAGGTCTCAATTCTAATAATATTAACATATTATTCAAAGCCTGCATAAAGGTCTGATTGTTAAAATATATTTTACTGCTCTTCACATAAGGCAATTTTTAATGATTAACAAATATTTCACTAGCATTAAATAATCATAAAATGGAAGCATGGTTCACAATAACACAACTGTTCTTGGACAGATTTTAAAAAAAAGTATTTATGTAGAAAGAATTTCAAGCCGTTTTATAATTGACATTATCAGAAAATGACTAAATCAACATTTAGTTTGCAGGAGATTAATCAGACCTCCATGTACATCAGCAATGTTTGATACATCCTTAACACATAGACTTTAGGGCAGGTCTCAAATCACTTTCAGAAAGCCATTCACTCTGAATGGAGACAATGTTGGTCGACAGAAGTCTGTTTTCAAAGATTGGGACAGAATTTTAACATCCCAGATAATTTCACCAATCCCTGTTGGGAAGAAATTTGCACAGTGTATGTAGACAGTGTATTGTTGTGTACTGCTGTACTTTTAAATAGCGATGGTTTCCACATTAAACTAGCCAACATTGACCTGGTTTTCAATGTTGTTGTCACCACTCAAACATGCTTTACTCACATAGGCAAAGAATGCCCTCAACAGCAAAGTACAGATAGTATACTGCCGTATTCGAGCAGAGTATTACACTGTAAGTTGAATTTATTGGATCTTCTAACGCATATCCACATACTTTTAAAAAATATTTAATTGGGAGGAAATTGTGGTAAATGCTCACCTGAAGTGCTCATTTCAATAAAGAAGCCTGAGAACATAACTACAGTCAAATGAAACTGAAGCTTTTTTCAAAGCCTTAACACATGACTATCCCAGAACAATTTTCAAGGAGTATATAAAAAGTCTGGATTACCATATGTGATTTAAAATGACACACATATATTGAATATTGTAACTGCAAACAAAAATGAAATTTGAAATGAATTACTGATAAATGGCTGTATACAACTGTGGATTTAGTTGATGAGATTTGTACCATGGAAGGTAAATGTCTTCTAGCAAACTATGCAAACACTGCAGACCACAAACATCTTAATATGCTATATATCCTGTATTTGAGTTAAAAACTTAATTTTCACAACCCCCGTAAACTCACGTGCCCTGCCCGGAAGAGATCAGATGAAGTGCGGTAGTGCACTTTATGTCATTTCGATTAGATTAAATGGAACAGGTAACAAAAAGGCACACAGGCTTGGGTACTAAAAATTTCAGCCTTTCAGTCTACCGAAACATAATACACCAAAGACTTTCCCATCTGGCATCAAACAAACATGCTGATGGATCTGCCCTGCACTACTTGGTATTTTCGTACCAACTTCAGACTGCTGTGTGGTCTAACCCAAATTGCTTCCACCTGTAACAATGTCTGATAAGCAAATAAAACTGGCTGGTGGGTGTGCCCTGCACCACACCCCATTTTCTTGCCACTCCCTGATGTGTATGATGTACACTGAAGCACATATCTTGCCCAACGGTATAACAGTAGTCGCAGTTTCATCATTTAAACTTTCAACTCTCTAGTTGAAAGTCCAAGTCCAGTTCCCTAACTATGCCAACTGCAGCCTCTTAACATAGGGAGTAATTGTTTTATTGAATAATGCATATTTATTGTTTAATATAATGCGGCAGTTCTTGTATGTTCAATATTCCATCAGAGTCTTTTCGCACTTCTGCGTCTGCTGCACTTTTTACAGCAATATCCAGGCCTGTCTGAATTGATTTATGTGTTTGTCAATTAAAGTGTTCTGTCCAAACACAATAGTATCCTTTTTTAGAGGGAAAAACCCGTTTGTGCGCACTTTTTCTTTTTTAAATGCCTGAATTAACATGTGCTCTTCGTGGCCTTGCAATAATGTTCTGCTACAGAAAGAAATTACAGATGGAAACACAACCATTTGTCTTGAGGCCAAGAAACCTTTTTTTCTGTTTGACAAAAAACTAATTGTCAGCATATTTTGAGCGAATGGATAAGCCATTAGACAGGAATCTTAATCCTGGAAAATTGTTAACATTACAGTGACCGCTAATACATTACAGGTCAACTGAGGGTGAAAAAAATAACACACACTCACACACAAACACGGAAATCAAATCACTGAAAGCTATTTGTCCACTTAAAGCTGCATGTCCTCAGACGGCGAGCCAAGCATTTCTTACCTCATAAGACCAGACGCACTGGGTTCCCCCGAACCTTCGGACGCAGCGCCCCACTTCCACGTCCTCGTGAGTGGTGTACATCTCCCGCAGGCAGGCCCCGATGTGGGGCACCATCCTCCGGAGCACCTCCCGGCTGAAGATCATGCCCGGGCCCCCCATGCAAAAGTTCTCCCCAGGCTCAAGCGCCAGCTTCCCAAGCTCCTCTGTGGTGCCTAGGCCTGTCTGGCCAAGGTACAGTGGCTTGCTGCTGTTGAGTGAACGCAGAAAGGCCTCCAGCTTGTCACCTACAGACACAGAAAATGCCCCTGGAGATGTGAGACTTGCTTACGCCTGGAATCTGAAAGTATATCATTAATATTCATGGAGCTGAACTTTTTAGCTTATTCTGAAGACCAGAGTGGCTACAGGGACCTACAGTGTTCCACTATGCAACTAAACCTACCGTAAATGATGCACTAAAGCATTTTTAAACCAAACTAATGCTCTTCCTTTGTTGAATGCTAACAGTGCATTAGATAGATATCCCTTTTCAGAGAATGCGAAGATATATTATTTCTCCAAGAATGATATGTAGACGGAAAGCAATTATTTTATTGCATGGATATTAACAGATTTATAGCAGCTGTTAAAGAAGGTTCACTCATCTGGAAATACACCCAACAAATCATTTTGCAGCACTGTAACGACATCCGTCGTCTCCAACACCTGCTTTGAGCCTAGTACCCAGAGCACCTCCCAGACTACTGAGAACCTCCATGTCACTTACGGGATGTGACCAAAATCGACGGCGTGAAGCACTCACCGGCCCCTTTAGAACAAAAACATGTCTGTTTGAGTCATGTTTCTCTGGCGTAGGATTACACTGCCACCTTAAATAAACGGAGGTAGCGGGCATAAAGTAACGTAACCTAGCAATTTTTTTTCTCTCCCTCTGTAACATCGACAAGTCTTAATTTTTACTCACGAATCACTTGAACCCCTGGCTCCCATCAATAACCTTGTGAGGTGTGCTGTGAAAATCTACAACTACATGGTTAGACAGCTAACCGTTTATACACAGTATTATTCTGCAAATGTACATTTATTTGTATCTGTCGAGTACAATGTGAATTGAAACGATGATCAACTTCATGATGATGTGTGAAATGTGGTGCGCTTAAAACTACACAACGGTCACTTTTGTACATGCATACAAATCACCCCATATTTATAAATGCTCTACTACTGCCTGAAGTTACGCATTAATCAACAAGCCTCCTCATATATTTTTATATGTCACAACACTATTTGGACAGTTACAAACATAAACATTCTTTGCATAACATTATAACCCTCTACTTAAGGGGCCATCTGATAAAAATAATTGACTGGGAATCGAATCCAGGTCCTTTAACCACCGCAGACAATGCAAGAAAAATGATTAGCTTGTTGAGCTAAAGAATGGTTGTACCAATAAAAATGTTGTTCTGTCTTAACTTTTCACAAACCTTGTGGGAAACCTTGCCCAGTAATTAAACATATTCTTATTAATACTATTTATCTGCATTTGTAAGCAACAAAGAAAACCCTTATGAGGTTTCCTGATCCCTTGACTATACAGTGCTTCATGACACCCATGTACCACGGAAATGACCTAGGAATCTTACATAAGGATAGACAACAGTAGAATCCAAACAGTCATGAGTAAACCACTATTCCAACTAACTTATTTTTACAGTATCATAATTTGATGCAAACTGCAATGAACATGCATCAAATAGAAACAGAATATGTTTCATGAGCACAAATCCTTTTTAAATTCAGAGAGCAAGCTCATTTTGCTATTATCTGAAGAAGTCAAAGGGACATTTAAGGGCGTGATATAGGTCAAAAGAAGTGACAGGTAAATCTGGTATGTATAGCAGCTGTAAAAAAAAGAGAATACAAACCCAAGTAGCAATTAAACAAAACCCGTGTCAAAACTATGCTGCTACGTCATAGCTATTTGCAAACAATGGCATATTTGGAGATATGAGATACAGTTAAACTGGTATACAGGCATGCACTCCAGCAGTCACTAACTATATATAGTTTTAAAGGACTGTGCAAATTTGTAAGACGAAAAATAACACACTCGCAGAAAATGAAAGAGAAAACGAGAAATAAATGGAAAAAAACCCAAAAAAACAACAAAAACCATGTGGGCGGGGAAGTGCATTCGTGTAGGACATGTTTAATGCTTTCATTAACAGCTTTCTGATGTGGGATGGATTATTTTCTTTTATCAGAAACTCCGATTCTAAATTAGCCTACTCGTCATGTATGCTGAACTTTTAACTACAAAACGTTCTGCCAAGTTTCTGTTCTGTTACTCCCACAACTTTAAAAGCTTACTGGCCGCCGAATTTAAGGAACAATAAATCTATTATGGAACTAAAACGTGCCTTGCTTGAGCTTTTTAAGTCAGATTCAAGTTCAATCGCTGTGATTGTTTGACTAAATCGGGGTTTGGAACAATATAACGTTGAAAGCTGTCAACGACAAACGTTACTAGAACAGCTGTTAAAGCTGTTATAGCGAAAACTATGTTGTGCCAGGTATCATGGACATAGACGACAACATAGCCTACTTATAACTGTAGTGCATGTCTTTATTCCCCAATCACTATGTGTTAATGGTGTAGTGCAGTGCGTTTTAGTGGACAGTCTTGGTTTCAAAATGTAATTTTAAAACAAGTTACTGCTGGCATTAATAAGACCTCGCGATCAAGTTGCAAGAAAGCCAGATAAAAGTATTCACCTCGAATGTAGACATCGTCATCTGCTCTCATAAACCACTCATATTTATCCAGGTAATGGTCGTACATGTACTTCAACATCATAAACGATTTCTTTTGAGGAGGGTACGAATCGTCTACTCCTGTCAGGGAGACAACTGGGATTTGTATAGGCAGTGGGATCGATTCAGACCTCTCGCTGGAAAAAAACTCCACCCTCCCGGGAATTGTTCGAGTCCACGTCCGATGGGCAGCGACAGCTCTGGAATCCAGGTACTTTTTAGCCGTCATAACACCCACATAAAGAAAACGCTTGGGTTGGGAAATAGGTCCACCACCGTCCCCACTTTCGTTGATAGTCCTATACATACTCTCTTCCTCCTCTTCGCTTTGCTCTTGGCTTGACAAGAGGTTCTCCTTGTCTTTCTGCCACCCATTGTTACTTGCCGTATTACCGATTGTCTCCGACACTTTACCGAGGCTCGCGGCATTACCGTAGTAAGTGCAGATAGTAGATTTCCTTCTTTTCCCACTGATTTCTACTACTCTAGGGACAATTAGCCAAGACGCCGCGGTAAATCCAAGAATGACACCGAGAATAACGCTCATCCAAGGTCTCCTAGACCTCACGGCCATGGTTAAATAAATACAGTGCGGTTTAAATAAAACGCAAGTAGAATTCGTCTTTTTAATTATGCTTTTTGGATATTGCTTTTTATATTGAACGATGACCCCACATGATTAGCTGCTGATGTATGAAGTAGATTAGCTCGCTAACAAGTAATGCTACCTGAGGGAAATAGCCTAATATTTATCCCTTTGACATCCACGAATCCATCCTTTAAAATGAAGCCAAACAGTGTTGGCAATAGGCTATACAACCGATGGCACTCCGTTTTGCAATCTTAAAAGACTGCCATGCTGCAGTTCTAGGAAAATTTTCACTAGGTTGCCTGATAATGTTCCTTTAGCTATTTGTAATGTCCAGCGCGAAGAAAGAAGTTGCGGAGCATGTTTTGTTGACAGAAAGACTCTTCATGACTTTCCGTCGCAAACATAGTGCAATTCGCAGCAATCAACAAAAAAATTGACTCCCATAACGTAGAGCGAGCTTATTGCGTTTATTTGCTGCTCGTACCGATTTAGAGTTTTCTTGTTAGTCCCAAAAATTCGAGAAGCAATATAGTTCTAAGAGTTCTTACAATTAACTAGCTAGCTAATTTATCCCCGCCTTACTCGCCATTTTGTTTACTAATTGACGTCAGAGTAAATAACTTTCCATTATACCCGTCCCCGTCTCCTGTCATTTCTCGTCGTTTCGGAGTTTGCTCGCGGTGTAAGGATAAATATTCATGGCTGAGTGAAGTAGCTAACCGGACGGTCTTCTGAGACCAGACAGGCAGAGGGCGGAGCTAAGCTTCCTAGCGGTTAACCACCTTCCCTTTCCAGGGCTGACGTTTTAAGCGAAACCGTTCAAGAGGCAAGAGACATTGCATCATTACGGCTACTTTGTTAGGAAGTTGACCTGAAACCAACCGAAAAGCTACATTTACATCCATTATTCTCAGTCCGTCCATAATAAAGTTACAGTAAATTCTTTGTTTTTAAAAATACTTTGTATCATAAAATTCAAGCTGGCACCAAATTGTGTCAATGGAGCTCAGTAGCCACTGTAAGGTAAACATCATTCGCCTGCTTTTAAATAAGTTTTTAAATAAAGTTTTTACAGGATGTTTAAAGTTATAGTTTGGGCTTTAAAAAAAAATTTTTTCGCCCACATTAATTTACATTTTTCGAAAACGTCACTGATTCGAAGGAAGCCACGACAGACTTTTTATAATCCATATATTAACTGCTTAAATTACAGAAAAATAAAATACACCACCAAGTTGACTAAAATCACACGGATTATATAAATAAACTCGCGAATAGCCTAACATCTAAAATATATATATTTTTAATTTGGTGCCAATTTATTTGCGTGCAGAATAACAATCGAATGGAACGCTGTAAACAGGTTTAATCCTGACACATAAAATTCACATAATTTACAGAAAACCAACATAAACTGTTGTTGTTGATTACGAACGTTTGTGTCATAAATATTAAAGACAAGTAGTATTCCCCAATCATAAATCATGTCATGGACATATAATAATGTGTAAATCTCAGAACACTCCGTGTCAAAAAAATAAAAACTCTCAAGAGCAAGAAAGGTACCTGTGTAGTGATGCAATTTTATCTAGTAATATTACTAGATATTAGTAATAATCATAAGTAATAAATACTTATAATAATTACTTATTATAAGTAATAAATATTAGTAATAATATAAAGCAACAATTAGCGTTGCAGTAGTTCCATATTACAGTGGCACGCCGTTACATGTTTTTAGTGATCTAAATATACAAATATACATAGATCTACTCAAAAGCAGCAATATTTAAATTTATACATTTAAGTTCAAGAAAGAATGGGTTACTTGTGGAAAGGCATATCATATCAAGGTCCAAATTAAACACTAAAGGTCATGTTTATTACTTTTGACCTTAAATTGGAGAATAAAAATTAATGTTTTCAAACTAATTTTTATAATTTCTGAAAATATGAACAAACCCACCTGAGATATATATATTTAAAAAAAGAATGAAAACGGTCCTGTGTCTATAAAGCAGTAGCCTGAATGCCCTTTTTGTTTTATTTTCAACAGATATGCATTTTATTTAATAAGTCTGACCAGGTTTTGTCATAAGGTTTAATCTACAGCCAATGTAAATCCAATTTATGGCCAGACATTTCCAGAAACACTGCAGATTTTCCTGAAAACTATTCCATATAAACTACGGAATCTGGAAGCCATAGTCTTTGTTGCTCCTGTTCATTTCCTTTGTACACGATTTCCCTCTAGTGGCGATGCTTTATCGTTGCTTACCGTTATAAAATTTTAAGTCTCCACCACACGCTTTTTTGTCGGATTGAAGAAAATACCTGCGACTTTTTTACCCGTTAAAAGTATTTAAAATAGACAACTTACTCAGATTAGATTTTCTTGAGTTCCATTACTGGAAAATGTGTTGCCATATGTTATACAAATTCAAATAGCCTGTCTCAAATACTAAAACTGTGTAAAACTTCTGTCTCACATTAATGATATTAAGTTTAAAAACCGTCTAACTCTTTTTTTCAGTTTGCTGCCAAGATTAGTGATTCTGTTTACAAATTGGTATATGTTGTCAAAATTACCTTTACAGTCTGTTTTAAATCTAAATATTGCATTGGAAACACTGTCGGGCAGTAATATACGAAACAGTTATTTGTTTATTCGACAAAATTCACAAGAATGGTCAATAACTTCAATTGGCCATTTAACGAGTTTGTAAAGCAAGTTATACAAGAGTCTTCTGAAGGGAAAGGTCCGATGTTCCCGCGATTATACCCTACGGAAATGTTTTCGATAGTTGAGGTGGAACTGGGGGAGTGGAAAGACGAAAGCTCGACTCCAGACGACCCTTTCCCCCCACAATAGAGCAGCTGCGTTCTGTCAAATTCTGAGGAATGATTAACGTATGGAGGGGAGAGACGCAGCGAGTCTGTGTACTGTAATTACCAAATGGCTCTCAAGGTATTTTTAGACACTGACAATACATTAGATTAAACACCGTCTCACTTTTGTGGAGGAGGCGTAGTCTGGCGATGCTTCCAAAGAGCTCTCTAAAAGCTTTGCCTGGCAGGGCTGAAAAATTCCATCTATGTGCCCCAGATATGTAGTTGTCACATGTAGGAACTTGCTCGTTATAACTTCTTAATCTCTTTACATTTTAAAACGATTTACATCAAATGCAAATGCTTTAAGGCTTTTCCCGTGAATTTGATTTAATCTATATTTCTGTCACATATTGTATAGTGGTATAGTGTAACGCCAAACTTCTCTCAAATAGGCTTCCTGCCATTTTTCAATGAAATTTACGTAACCTAGGATTTGGAATTGAGATTTGGAATGAATTTTCTGGATTTAGAGGTTTTCTAGTGATTGCACTGGATATTTGAAAATATTTGTTTGGGCATACCAAGTTCACAGAGTTCACAGACAGGCCACATAATGATGTTGTAAAAATAGCAACATAAGTACAATTTAGAACCTTGCCTGGGTTTATTATTATCAGGGTGACAGTTGGTTACATTAGTTATAATTATATCATTGATTCATCACGTGTAATTTTAAAGAGCCAACATTATCAAGTAAGTGTTGAGTTAACAAACTCTCTATACAGGCTCTAACAAAAATGTACCAGTACCAAGAATCGTATGACTGCGGATTTAAAAAATAAAATATTGACGCATTTATTTTCAACAAGAAAAGGGGATCATAAAAATATTCCTTTAAAAAATTTCTTTTAAAATGCATACATTTAGAAAACGTGTGTGGCTCAAATTCCGTATGGTTAATTGACTTCACAATATAAATCAGCCCATATAATTTGTGACCACAATCGGCACACTAATGATCACAACAACAACAAACACTGACAGAATAACCAATATTACTGCTTTACAAACTTTGTTTCTTTTCTGTTCTGCTTCTTTCTTCTTCAGCAGGGAGTCATAGCCAGGGGTATAGAGATCTTCCAACCAATAGTTTAGATCCTTGGGGTCCTCCTACAAAGATATAAAACAGCCCTAAAACATTTCAGAACCTTGTCGACTTTAAAAAAAATATTGCTCATTAAAAAGACAACCTCTTCAACCTCACCCCTTGCAGAAGTCAGCTATGTCAGAAAAGTACAGTTTCCAAATATGGCATTCTGTTTCAAATAAGCAGGGACATGTATGTGAATTTACTGACAACCCTTTTGTGACATGGTTGAGGCAATGACAAATAATGTCTAACTTTTCATTGTATTATTATTTTTTAATGAGGAGGATAGCAGCGTCCTATTTATTTGCCCAGAACAGACAAATGTTCAGTCATTCCAGCAGCAAGTAGAAAGTGCTCGTGTTTACTATTACACTCTGTTGTCAATAAAGCTGTTAGTTAATTTGTGTACAGCTGTCACCTCAATTGGTTTCACAGCATATACATGTTGTGTTAGCTTCCTGGCATTTTTTAGCAGGTCTGAGTAATAAGGTTTTGAGTGCCGATGTCAGCTGCTACCTTGATAAAGAAGATAATGATTTTTCTAACACATGTATTCCTATTGTGTCGAAAATGGCCACTGCTAAGCTGTAGCTTGCTGCAACAATGCAGCGACTTGCAAATGAAGGCTTGATCGCTAACCTTTTCGCTGGAATCCTGAGAATCTAATTTACTGTCGCAGCATACTTGGCAGAGGTGGTACCTGAGCCTCCATTTCCTCATTTATAGTATTCTCTATATCTCCTTTGGTGAACTTACTTGTAAATGACTTCATTGGAACAGGGTGGTGTATGCTAGGTGTATATTTTAAGTGTTTCTGTGCAGCCGTATAATAAAAGTTTTATACCCTTTCTAGGAATCTCGATGGGAGCCTGGTGTAAATTAATGATAACAGCTCAGAGTAAGGCTAGTCAAATCACCATATGCGAAGAAATTGTTATGACATATTGTAAAGAAGCGTAGTCAAGCTGTTTCCCAAGGTGCCATTGGCCAAGTGATGTGTTTGGGAGCCATAAGTTTATAAAAAATATTTTATACTATTGTGCAGCTGTTATTAGAATACTAAAAGTCACTTTTTAATTAAGATTGTGGGTAGTTTATGACAAGCTAAGATGTAGGCCTTGGAACTGGCTATTAAAAATTGGCTTACCATTGCCAAGACAATGCAGAAACGGATCTTTCAAGCAACTATTCTATTTTCTCAGTTTTTGTGGTTTACATCAGGTTTCAAATGTTAAAATTTGACTTCAAATTTACTATAAAAACGCTAATTTTGAAATCACAATTAATTACTTTAACAGACAAATGCACGTACTCTGTACTCCACCCTTAAATAATCTTCTAAATTTGAGTGTTCGACGTGTCTGTCATACTCCTGGATGGTCCAGGAGGGTGTTGAGTTCTTCCCCCAGCTGTCAATCGTTGTTATGTCTGAGAAGAGAGGGTTCCTCCTGATTTTGGATTTCAAAGTGACTGTCGTGATGTGTTTTCCCATTGCCTTGTCCACCAACACAGGGCTGCCACCCGGAGATGATCTGACGTCATTCGAGCTCCTCTGTGCTCTCTGGGGAAAGTGGAGGAGGGAGAGGGAGAGGGAGAGAGAGAGAGAGAGAGAGAGAGAGAGAGAGATACGCCTCTACTGTTTCTTTTAGCAAGCTTATTTCCCTGAATGTAAGATAGATATTCCCAAAAAAAAACACTTCTCACGATCACTTTGTTCCACAGCCAAACTGTATTGTTGAAAGGTAAAAATCATTCAGAAACCATGCAGTACATGCCACCTGCATCTTATTAGCCGATATATTCATTGTTCCTCAATTAACAAAAAAGAAAGGCCATCTCCTCAAGCATAGAAGAAAACCAACCACATAACAGCCAGGAAACAAGTTTGTTCTTAAGTTTCTTTTTTTTTTTTTTAAATCCGTCACGTATATGCTGGCAGTCTCAAATGAGCAATCTGAAATTTGCTAAAGTATTTTAGCCAGTGCTGAGGGATTGGGCCTACCGTACCTGTGAGTAGACCCTGTTTTGCCACTGCCTTTGGCCAGACAGAGCTGCTCCTGCTGTGAACCCAAGCTGGAAAATCCCATTTGTAGCAGGTAATGAATTTATATCCAGCTGGAGGAATTTTTCCGGGTGGTTATTGTTTGGAAGAACCGACAGGTCCATGTTTTACAGAGAGACCCTTTCAGCTGAGGTCTATAGACACCAGGCTATCCGAGTCTCAATATCCTAATTATTCATGATATGCTGAAGTCAGTGGCAGTGTAACTGTATCTGACCCCATATCAACCTCGCGGAACCAGCAGAACATGTCGCACACTTAAAGCATACGTACAACCAGTTACATTATTTTGTCACTTAGCAGATGCTTTTATTGAGGGTGATTTGCATGGCTTACAGTTTTATCTGGTTACAGAGCTGGGTATTTACTGAAAACTATTGAACAATTATACCTTACTGAGGGTGCTGACTCATCTTGGATATTAGCGAAACCTATGGTCTTGTCCCTGGACCACTGCAATGCCTATTGCTTAACATGGTTCTCACTGTATTTTATTACTATTGGTTTTGTTATGTGATTGTGGTTCTGGATGGAAATGAAAAGATATAACAGTAATATCAACTAGACAATATTCACGACAGTGAACTTTGAACTGCTTTGGAAAGTCAACGTAGTCTTCGTAAGAGCATTTTCATTGCTGTGGAATAAACCATATACTTTACATACCTTTATTATTAACACACAAAGCAGAACAAATGTAGGAATACAAGAAATCTTTCTTTTTTAATGAAAAACTTGAATCATGAACAATCTTTTTTCCACATAAATCTAAGGATTCCCAAGACTACAAAATGTTCCACAATGATGCTACATACATAAAACAAAACCCAACAGTTCTTTTGTGGCAAATCAGTACAGGGAATTATGCAATAAAAAAGTTATTCGCCGGCTCATACTAATGACACTCGACTTTAAATGTTTATATTTTTAAACTGAATAACAGAAACAGAGCAGGATTCTTGCACCACAAGATCCCCCGAAGACTCCTATCAGCCTAAACCAGTGCAACAGTAATTCAGTGTAAACATGTACAGTGTTTCTTATTCCTACATACTTTTATTCAAGTACATGGTGTGTAATAATTCCTGCTACCAACAGTGATATTTTGTGGGTATTTTTTGAAAACATACCATATACAGCAGATAGTCATCAACTTGTAAAGTGGCTTATAACTTCGACTTGTCAACTTTTGCCATGCAAGGTGGCGACGCGCTCACTGTGATCCGTGAGTGGCGCCTGTCTCATGAACAACGCGGGGCCATCAATGTGTCACGGATTTCGTAGCTTCATGTACAAATGTCCCTTTGGCTTCATACTCAATCTAGTAGGCATACAGTACAAATAATCATTTGCTTTACATTTGAAAAAGAAGAGCCTATTTCCCTTTTGTAATTCCTAGCAGAAGTATTGAAAATCAGATGAGGTTGTCTGTAACGTGTACAATCAGTAAAACGTGTGTAATCTGTAAAATCAGATTGTGTCTGTAATGTGCACAGAATGAACCCTGTCCAACAGCGGGCTTTCCTTTAAGCATCACATATTTCCATACTGATGCGATCCAAAATTGCTGCTGTACTAACATCAAATTTGCACATGTGTTTATGGAATTCATATCCACCGTTTAGGACTGGACAGACGTTTTATAGAAGAATTAATTTGAATAGGCAAACAAACCGATTAGCTGTTTGGTTTAGTTGCTACCAATGTGGCTGCACTGTCCCAGATCTCGCGTTCTTTCAACATGAAGGAAGTCACTAAGGCGCCACCATGATCTCATTGTCCTTCATCAGCGCTCAGATATCCTGGATGATGAGTTACCTGTGCATTACCTGCGCAATGAAGCCAGCACTGAATGGCACTGGTACGTGCTGATGGCATTTACAGCCATAAACTAAGTGTATCCGATGGCAAAGCATTTAAATTGTTTGATTCAAGGCAAAAATCTCCACAAGGAAACTCCTTTGCTTAGGGACAGCCAATAACTCTCCAAATGCTTGGAAGTAGAAAAAATATATATATAATGAGGGTTCCTCTGATTCTTAGTTTAACAACCTTTATTTATATAAACAGGGAACCTTGCTATATGTATACTTCATTTTAAACACCAGTAATTTATAGGGAAGCATATAATCTTTTTTTCTGATCAGTCAATTTTTTTTTTTAAGGTTACCAATAGTTACCGTCCAAATTCAATTTTTAACAGAGTTATGTTTTGTATGTTTTACACCAGTTGAACTAAAGGTTTAAGGTCAAATACCTAAAGGCTTCATTTGAACACAAAGCATTAATACAGACTTATATTTAACCTTTATCATTTCAACACTCAACATTTCACGTGGACATTAGTAGGCTAACTTTTCAATGAATTTAAATAATTTTCAGGTGCTTTCTTATTCTAAATGTAAAAATAAGGAAAATGGCTCCAATAGTTTTTGTTTTAAATCCAATTTTTTTGATTTAATGAGAAACCAAACACTACTGTCTGTGAAAGAAAACAGTTATAAGTTCCCTTTCACGTGATGATAGAATTTTTTAATAAAGGTATATTATTGAATGAGGGGTAAGAAAAACTCTTTGGCGAGTCATCAATAAAGAAATATGTATCTATATAAGGCATTATTTAGTAAATTAAGAGAAAAAAAAAAACTACAATGTTTTAGGTAGAGGGTGTCTGACTCTTGTAAATGGATGAAAGACAACGTATTGTACTCCAGAATGCAAACAGACAATTGCGCAATGTTGCATAATGTAATCATGTTTACACAATGTTTATCCAATGGCATGTGGTTTTGTTTACAAGGAGTGCTGGAAACAAAGTATCAGAGTATCCCCATCCATAGCTTGACTAGAGGAAACAACCGGCAGAGTACAAAAAATAAATTACTGTGATTAAATAAGGAACCATTTGGTTGAGACTGAGGGGCTTTGTTTGTCTGGTGTTTTTGTATAAGTGCTCTTGCTATAAATAAAGCATTTTTTTTTCATATGTCAACTCCTCTGCTGCATCTTCTGTGCATAAAAGTCCCTGCATGTTTCGCAGCATCGTTGGTACCAGCGCATGTCCTGGCAGAGGTTCTTCTCCCGGATCACTTTGCAGTACACCGGCCACTGGTCCCGGAGACACTTAAACGTCAAAGCCGCTGAAAAACAAGGCAGGAATGCGTTCAGTTCTGCTACTCATGCTAACGAGGAAAAAACACAGTCGAGCTAGTGTCTTGCATTCTATTTGAGGTCAGGTGACATGCCAATTTTTTTTTTGTGGGGGCGGGGGATGCAGCTAAATTGGAACCATTGGATGTTAAACGAGGACTTGCCATGTACGCAACTTTATGAAAACAAGTATTCGTTCCATGACAGCGATGAGAATTTGCACAATATCATGTAGATGGTTTTTATCAAGTGGTTGTTTACTTGGCCCTCACAGAAGTTGGAAGTTTGATGATGATGATGTGAGGAATGCAACATATTCCCTTCACAAAGTCCATTCCTTTGACAGAAACTATGACCTATTACACTTATTCTGAAAAAAGAGATATTTAACATCAGCATGTACAGTGTTTGTGTACAGATGATATGTGTCAATTTAGTTCTGAACTAGATCTGAACTTTATTGCAGTTTGAAGACATTTCTGGTTATCACCTACAGGTGGCATAAAAGTGCTTTGGTAACCTAATACAAAACGTTAAACTCCTAGAGATCTTAAAATTCCAATTTATACACACTGGGGGAAAAATACAGAGATTTTCAGAATACATCCTCTTTAATCGTGTCCCACTGCTCTCATAAAACTAATTGATTTCTAATTGACCCTTTCCAATCAAGACTGCAGAATTATAAACATGGTGTTCAGCATGCGCTTGTCTTTATAGTTGTTTGGGTGGTTGAACAAAACAAGAGGTAATGGGGTTCATTTATTTAGTATCCACCTGGAGTGGAAAAGCTATTGATGTTTTAGAATTTTGTCTGACCAGCGTGTGATACAGCACGGGACAGAAGAAACTCA
Source organism: Hiodon tergisus (assembly GCA_025775045.1). Lineage (NCBI taxonomy): Eukaryota > Metazoa > Chordata > Actinopteri > Hiodontiformes > Hiodontidae > Hiodon > Hiodon tergisus. Next base: position 31,435 of record JAOVYW010005376.1, read on the forward strand.
TCTTCAGTGGTGGACATGGTGTTGACACACTTATTTAAGCCAGTGAGTCTGAAATGAAACAAGGTGGTGTAAACACTGACCTATGCCTGCCTTATACCTTCAGGCCTTTCGTGAATAAGTAACAGTAACACTGCTTTTTGACAACAATGGCTTTCAAGACACAGAGTTGACTCCAGCAAGTTCAACAAAATGTAGACCAGTCCTCAAATCCGTGAATATCCCCAAAATAAGTCTAAATACTTTGGAGAAATTCCTAAATATGTTTGGTACGTAAATATGACCATTATTATGATGGTGGTTTTACATGTGATTTTTTCCACAGGTGCTCATCTTGCTGGGTCTGCGTAGATAGGCATGTCTCTCCTGATAATGACCAGAATATCCCGTATGGATTTGAAGGAAGCATGTGTACCACAGACTCGTAATTTCCAGATTCCTCCAGAAATGAAATGTGGCCAGCTGTTGAGATGTTCATGGGAGCTGCCCCAGATTGTACCACATACATCTCTCCAAGCAGCTGCATTTAGTTGAAACACTGATCGCAGGCAATTGTCTCTTAAATATAAACAACATACCATTACAGACAGTTTTCTGCTCCCAGCTCCAATTTAAGGAAAACCTGTCTTTCCCCCCAGAGGGCTTCACATTTGACCGGGCTGTCTAAAATCATATACCCCGAGAGACAAGGATATACACAGCATGAACAGCAAATATGTGGTTAAATCAATTGCATCAGTGAAAACTAGTGTAAGGAAAGATTTTCCAGATTGTCTCAGCCTAGTTAATGCAATGCACTTGTGAATGGTGCACTTCATAAAAATGAACGAGCCTGAAAACCATAACAACCCTACCATTAAGTCCAGACACAGACACTTTTACAAGTAACTAAAATGTGTATTATTTGGTTTAATGGGGAGGGCCAAAAAATTGTAACTTGTCATGGTACTAATTATTTTACTTCAAATTAGATTCACAAGAGGGCTAATCATCCAAGTACAACATAAGTCGATTCAAGAGTAATGTAGAATGAAAATTGGTACCAAGGATGTCTGCGGCGACTATATGGGTGCCTTGATGAGACCGAAGGGAAGTTGCGACAAAAGGAACCCACCGAGTCGTGGAGAGGTGATGGTGTTGACGTTGATCTTCTCGTTGCATGGCTGCTGGTGGCACGGCCGATAGGCTGCGGGCTTCTCGGATGCGAAGCACTCGTTGCCGTGGCGTCCCGTGATCTTGTGCATGCACTGAATCACCCTCGACTGCATCCCTTTGCCACAGGTGACAGAGCACTGCAAGCATCGCAGACAGGAAATCAGGAGCTGAAATCCATGCTAAGTATGCTAACGGAGGAACAAACAGGCTTCAGCGGAGCAGAGAGACAAGAGATCAGCAAGAATCAAATAGGCAAAAATACTATGTATTTTATTAAGAGATACTGACTCTTGTTAATGTCCCCTTCTAGGGATTATAAATGCTATCACAGCATGCTGAGGAAGGCTCAAATCTGAAAGTCAGTGTAATAAATTAGCAGGGTTCTGTTTAATTTAGTGCTATCCTTTTTCCATTCAGTTTTTTACACAAACATTGAAAACAAAATTCATATTCATATACATATACAGAAAAATGCTGTATAATTTTCATATACAGAAATATTCCACAGCTTTTTATTTACTAAGTGAATGGTTTTCTTTTTGATGATTTACAAATGGACAAGTGGGGCAGAACCTGGCACAGAGGCTAAGATACTGGCCTGATATCCGGGGTGGATCACTACTGTTGTACCATTGCGTCTGGTTTCAGAATATATACAGTTTAGGATTAAAAAAAGTATAAATTGCAATTTCATTATTGGAGGGGCCAGAAACTATTTGAGGTAAAAAAATTAAAAGAAAAGTAAAAGAAAAGTGAAATTAAACTGCTGATCATTGTTATTGGGCAGATCAACAATTTGTCAACGTCGATATACTAAGTGTATATGATGATATTTTTTAGCATGAATTTGGATTTTTTACAAATACACAAATGTGAATGGGCCGAGAGTGACAAACAATTTATTTATTTTTATTTTTTGGAAGGAGATTTAAACAAACATTCCGCTGAAGCAATTAACTAAAACTTTTATATATTAATATTGTATGTTGTAAAAATGCATTATTTAAATGTATTCAGGTAGGCAAAGAACAGCTTAAACTGTGTAGACATGTGTGCAATGAACATAGATTTTCTGTTTTCTGTGGGCACATTTCTTCTACTGCTCTTTTTATGGTGCTGCCCTCAGTCACAGACCTGCCACATTACAGTGCATACATATTGAACTATAAGCCAAGCCAAACTCGTAAGTTGAAAGCACTGCCAAGGCATAAGTGAAACACCAGGTTTGCATTTTGCTGCTGTCATCTCTAAGCTTTACACTAGTTCTCTGTTCTTCATTCCACAGTCTGGAAGCCACTGGTGTCCCCCAGGGGCCTAATGAGTAGCCCTCACGTACCGTCCTGATAATCCTTAAATGTCAAAAACCACAATTTAATCTATGGCAAATGCTTTTAAATTTAGACAATGGTTTCAGTAAAAAAGTAACATAGCTATACCAGTAGGTGGCAGTATATAAAACAATAATGCTTGGGTGGAACGGATCAAATTTAAAGAAAATGATGATGGATGACAGAGGTCAGAAGGTTAAGTGAAAGATAGTATTAAAAATTATCTGTATCTGGGCAGTGTGTATAGGAGTGCAGTAGTGTGAATTAGTGTGGTATAGCTATAGCAGGAGTGATTGAGTAAGTGTAAAATGTATCTTGCTAACTCTTCTTTAATTATCCTCACCGAAAATATAACCGTTCCTTAAAAAAAAAGATTAAGATACAGTACTCAGTTTATTTTTATAATAGCCTAGATAATAATAAACCTTTAATAATAGCCTAAATATTACTTTTATTCTGTGGTTCAGCTACAGAATAACAATGACCCTTCATTTTGGCAAGAGGGGGAAGAAGGCTACCTAGAGGAATAGCACTTACTTGGAACTCTGGTCCCACTGCTGATACAGTCAAATGTGCGAATGTGCATTATTAGCATTGCTAGCGTTCAGTAAACAGAAGGAAATGTGCAGTGCAATGCATATTTAGAACAGATGTGCGATTACAACTGCAAGTTTTACTAGTGCCACGGGTCATAATTAATTCAACTGACATGCTTAAGCTTAGCTATTTTTCAACATTCCCTCATATTTTGTCAGAATGAATCATTAAATAAGGGAATGAAAAATAGTGCCGACGTTTGAAATAATCAGATTTCGTTTAATATTTTCTTGGACTCTTAATAGCTGACCATGCATAAAATCATACCATAAAAAATACAGCGTAAACTTTTCTGGCGTAGTTGCATGTCTTTGTTCTTTAGCAAACCAGTTCAGATAAGAACACAGAGGTAGTACTGAAGTGTTCTGATGTTCTGGGGCATCCTAAGAAGGAATCTGGGTGTTTTGACGCCTAGCATGACCCACCTTGGCCCAGTCGCCAGTCCTCCAGATGTAGCACTTGGAGTAGTCCTCGCATTCCTCCACCTCGCGGGGGAGGGTGGTCAGGTCGCACTTCCGTCGTGGATTGGCGCACTTCACCAGGCGATGCCGTGCCCCCCGTCCGCACTTCACCGAGCACTGCAACACAAGCGCCACCCCAAGGGCGATGGGTACGTGATTTACAGACACATGCGTCCCCAAGACATCCCCCACGTTCCCCCAGCCTGCCCTGGCATGTTCCCTGCTACCAAGTGGGGTCGCTAGGGTTGATCAAAGGCAAGGAGATACCCCTTCTGACTCACCCTCACCCAAACCGCCTTGTTTCAGCAGATGTTTCAGTTTAGATTCTCCAGATCACTCATTTCCTCAGGTGAGTTATTTGCTGTTGCATAACTGGCTTTTAAAGTGGTTATAAATCACAGGCTGTGAAGAAGTCCCCCCCCCCCTCCACAAGACGTTCATCAACCGTAGTTTAAAAATACATAAGAAAAATGACATTCCCTGACTGTAGTTTACACATTTCTGTACTGTGTAATGTCACTGAATGTTACTGTGGCTTCCTCCAGATTAACAAAATCCGGAGGTCTCAGTCTCACGCCAGATAGGCATTGGTCAATCACCCTTTCCAATGCAGTATCAGAGATGAATGGGTTGAGGACACACTTTCAGCCTGGTCTCCAGATCTTTCCTTTCCTTCAGCACAACATGTAACCTACATGTAAACTACACTTGTAATCTGTTGTTTTAAAGGTTCAGACCCTGTAAAAAACCCCAGAGAAGAGGCTTGATATTGAACCCTTGAGAAAAATTCCCAAGTTAACTCTGCTTCAGCTACAATTGTAAGCTATACAAGTTGCTTTGGATAAAATAAAAAGCTGATAAGCAGCTACAGTATAACATACTAGCTTCCTATCGATTCGAAAAGTTCAAAACTTTCTTCATTATCAGTAACATGAGCAAAAGTTTACTGAATTAGATCAAATAAGTCAATTAAAACAAT